>CAJUYG010001507.1:65854-84403 GCA_910591675.1 Galerucella calmariensis
CAAAAACTATATATTTATATTACCAATTGCCCCATTATATTCTCCTGGATTTGACAATGATCATATCATGAAACAAGTTTATAGATCTAACCTCAAAAATATATAAGACAGAATAAAAAACTGTTCCATAATGTTTTCAACAAGCAATACAATAGTAATGGTATCACATTTTTGTATACCCTTCAGGCACTTGATAGCCTTCACATTAAAAACATTTTTTATCAATGTTATCCTTATCCTACTTTTGGTAATACAAAAATACTGTAGTAGATAAGATAAATGAGGGGCTGATGTGCTTCCTAAAGCCTCTCCACTATGTCCTTATTACTAGGCTTCAAATGTCAAACCTCAGGTTTTCCATATATTGGGAGGGTTGTGTTAACACATATGTATGCTGATGTTTCCTCATCTTCACACAACCTGCATATGGTTGTGTCTGCAAATCTGATGCTAATCCATGAGTTTGTTAATTCTACAGGAGCCCAACCGTGATCCTGTAATCCAGTAGGTACTCCGCCTAGTAGTAGAATAGCTCAAATAATATATTAAATGTCAAATGTTTACAAAAGCATAACATTAACATCATGTGCTTCAAAATTAGTGATATATTTAGAATCTTAGTGAGTGTTATCATGCCTATTGATGTGATATAAAATAAAATTGTTTCATTTATGTGGATACTGATTTGACTACTATGCAAAATATTTTTTTACAGAAAGGAATTATAGAAAAGAAGGACAGCTCCTCCATTCCGTTTCCCATAACATTTATGGGCTCCATAGTTTCCTTCTTATGGTTTCTGTATGGGATAATATTAATGAATTATTTTATGGTTGTAAGTATTTTTTATATATTTACTACAATAATTTTAATAAATTGGATGTTAATTAGGAAAATGTGAATATGTGTAAATTTTGTAATTAGTAAAACGCTCTTATCAGTAAAGTACCTATACTCATTAGTAGTGATATGGAATTCTTTAAATATTTGTCAACAATATTTTTGTGGTTGAAATAATACCCTTCTTGGTGTGCGTCATCGTTTGTGACGTATATCCGGGTTTTCGGCATGTCGTTTATTTTATTTGCTATTTTGACATATAGCTAACCTTCAATTTGATAAATAAAATCATCAGGATGGTATTCAACCAAATTCGAAGAGGTTATGAAATTAATAATTACCAGCTTCTTTTTCTAACTAAAAATACTTTAGAACTTTTAAAATGCTGATGTTTTTTCTTGTATCTATGCATATTTTTGTATTATTTAAATATATATATAACAGTAAGATTAACATTCACCTTTCATAAATAATAATTGACCGTAAACAACAAAGTATACTTTGGCAAGTTTATCTGAAACCGTGAAAGGAATGCAGTCGAAAACATTCGACATTGCCACGTTTAACTATGACAAAACTGAGGATCTAACTATGTAGATAATAATTAGAAAAGGGTCTTTTTATTATTAACAATATTAAAAATATGATTAAACGTTAATTTTATAATGTGCTTGTTTCCTTGGATTTATTCTATTAAAATTATTTTTTCAATTTATGAATATTTAAAGATGAACACTTTTCCAAATTTGTTATGGGTTTTTTGAAGCTCTGGCAGCGTTGTACGAAAACCATAATGACCACACCCTCCGAATTACATAATTGGTGATTTGTATCGACCAGCTGACTTCTTATTGGCAAGCGCGTGCGTATGCTCTTCCCTCTCACTTCGTCAATTGACAGATATTGATTTATCCAGTGGCGTTGGTATTGTCAGTGACCTTTGTATTTTCAGTTTTTCTTGGTAAAATAGGTACCGTACGCCATTTGTACGTTTGACAGATAGGCACCATGTTTTTCCTCGCCTCTTACCGACGCCGCATAGCTTCAGATAAACTTGCCAAACTATACAGACCTGACGAGAACTGTCAGTAGGCGTTTTGCCGCGAGGTACCGGTTGACTACCGATTCAATGGAAACGGTACTATCATTAACCTTTTCTAACATGCTTTCATTTCTTTTTTTGGTTCATTCGCAAAATTGGTTTTTCATTTGCTTAGTAATCATTATCGTGTCAATTATATGGATGATCACCTCTCTATTGAGGACCTAGTCCTTACAGATTTTACACTTTTTGAAAAATTTTTACAAAATGAATTATAGTTTTTTTTTATAGAAGAGGAAATTGAGGAAAGCAGAATTTTATCATTAAATAAGTTGATTATAAATCCCTATCATATTATAAATTATCGTTTTCTTTTTGCTCTACCTCCATTTGTTGAACTTTAGTTCTTTACGTCAGGTTATGTTTGAGCGACCGGGGGTCGCGACACAAAAGATCTGACCGTTACGTTATGTTACGTTGCTTCGTTATGTGCCTTGCTTGCGTGCGTGTGCTCTCTCCTGAGTCTCTCTCTCTCTCTCGTTTACGAAGCAGCGATTCATATGCTTCGGCCGGGAATCGAACCCGGGCCGCCCGCGTGGAAGGCGAGCATTCTACCACTGAACCACCGATGCTATATTAAAATTCTATGCAAAGCTGGTATTCGCAGTGCTGTTGATCTACTTGAATTTGTTCGAATAAATTTTTACTATTATTTCCATATTTTTTTTTGCGCGATTGAACTTTTTTGTTTATTTACATCATCGGTTGTCAGGACGGTAGGTTGTGTTTACTGGTTTCTAAGTTTAACACGTCGGTAAGTGATTTACTTACCGTTCAGACGTCGAAAAGTAATAAATAGCAATTTCACCAAAATATAATAGTATATTTGATAGAAATAGTAGTTTGTGCAACTAGTGTGGATATGATGGCCATATCGCACGAGGACGAAGTTTGATCACGACGCCGTGGGCGGAGTGCTCAATCGTTCAAGTGCGATATGGACAATCCACACGAGTCGAACAGCATATTTTTTCTACGACCCACTTAAGAAAAAATCTAGACAATAAAAATTTCTATAAACTGTAATATAACTTCAAATTAAAAATTTAACAATTCAATTTTATGTTTCCACTAATTTTTTTTGTGGTAAACGTACAGTTCTTGAATATCCAATTTGTATAATGCTACGGTTTCCCTTTTTAAATATAGGATGCTGTTATAAGTACATGTTTCCAGTCGGACTCCCTCATGAAGGGTACCGTACCATTATCTATAATAATGAATATTCTGCTAAATATTTCAAACGTCTACCTGTTGTCGTTATTAAAATCAAGCAGAATAATTATTTAAAAATAAAATTAACAATAAAAAAACTTCTTCACGGATAATAGAACCCGGGTCTACCGCGTGAGAGTCTGGTTTGCTTACTACTCGAACAACGAGGAATATGCAAATTGTTTATCTATAACGTCATAATTTTTGCTTAAAAGGAACTAAAGTACCTCCCCGCGACACGTTCTACCTTTTATTTTGATTTATTTTTAAATAACTTACTTTTTTATATTTCTATCGGTTATGTGATTGATTATAAATGTCAACCGTCAACCGCTCTCAAAAACACCTTACTCACCACGGTCCATGAAATTGCGTACCGTTGAAGTATACTCAAAGACAAAAGTTTGAACCGACCTGTCGCGAAAACGTTACGGTCCCGAGAAATTGTGTAACGTTGAGTCAACGGTACCTCGCAGCAAAACGCCTAGTGTTACAGTAGAAAAAGTCGAAAGACACATTGCCGCTACGAAAGTAACGCCATCATAGTATTATGACCTTCGGATTGATAGGTTGCGGTTTCACGTAATCTAAACATCAACCAATCAAATTTTTGTAAGTCAAAGACGTTTGTCTCTGTAATACATTTAAATTATTGCGATATTTTGATTGGGATTAATCACAGACCTGCCTTTTTTCCATTTCTTCCTACGTCATGTGTTAGAAAGACATTAACAATCGATGACGCACACCAAGAAGGGTATTATTTCAACCATATACTATTGTTCATACAATCACAAATACTTGCCCTAAGCATTGAACATGTAAATTACAAATTAGTTTTTATGAAATATATCTAAGGTCAAAGGTTTGTACATAAATAACAAGCTCTTTTGTTATTTGCCCCCTCTATCTGTGTATGTTCAACAGCTATCTTTCTTTTACACTCAGTTCCTTTTGTAACTTTGTATCTTATGTTTTGTGTCCTTACTACTGTCGATATCAAAGATCATTCATAATTCCACGAGCTTCTGATTTTTGTCCAAGATTTGACACAAATTATTGGGTAGGTATTTGAGGCAAGCTGAAAACTTTTAATGTATTATACCCCAATACAGAATTGCAGACCTAGCTGGTGAGCAGCGGAGCTAAATCATCCCATTTATTTCTAAAAATACTTATTTTTTTGCCAAAAATGTATTTGAAGTTTTTTAACCTGCCTAAATTACCTGAATTATTTTTTCTTTACTTTTTAAACATTAAACAACAACATAAAGATTTAGGGGTTGATTGAGCCCTGCTATTCACCAGCCAGGTCTTCAATTTCATGTTGGTGTTCAATAGAAAAGGTATAGGACAAGTTTCAGCTTGCCTCAAATATCTATTCAAAAATTCGGGTCAGCACTCCTACTATTATTGCTTTTCTGATCCAGATATCTTCCACTTTTTTGCCATATTTTCTCTAGCAGCTTTTCTTTTGGAGATGGTTAAAAATATTAACATTCCTTTTATAGTAATGTTTTACTAAATTGTACTATTTCTCTTATTTTGTTCCATTTTTTAATCCTTTTAAAATATATAGATATATCTGCAACCGCAATTAAGGTATTATTTGAAATTTGGTACATTGTCACATAATATATTTCATGATTATTCTTCAAAATTTATATCAGTAGATGAAACTATGAAAAAAATATCAATATCCTAATTACATTGACCTTGAAAAGTTTATCAATATTTCAAATTACAAATCTAGTGATAAGCTTGTATTGATAAAAATAGTTTCTACAACTACTATTACATTCTGAAAGAAAGTAACTGAAATAACACATTTAATCAGCACAGAATGATAAAATTGGTCTGCTTTTAAATTAACTTTTATTTACACTGCAGAATATTAAGTTTACCAAACCTTTTAATATTTTATATAACAAAATTGCTTAATGAAAACAATTTTTTCCATACCAACAATTCAAATTATAACTAAGCAAGGTGACTATTTAATTGATCTCTCTTTGCACCTGAATCTGTGGCTCTTGAATCAGATAACACCTCTGTTTATCCAACTCAGAGACAGCTTATACTTAGGCAAGTTTATCTGAAGCCGTGAAATGAATGCAGTCGAAATCATTCGATCTTGCCACGTTTAACTATGAAAAAGCTAAAGAAAACCTAGTGAATACATTCAATAACTTAACAAAAGAGGCAAAGAGAGGGCTGGTAATCAACCAAGAGAAGATAAAATATATGCAAATCTCGAGGAAGACGGACAACGCAGCCACTATAAATATGGGAGATTACACTTTTGAAAGAGTCAAGTCAAGTCAATTTAGATACCTGGGAATAATAATTGATGAGAAGAACAACAGAAGTGCAGAGATCAACGCAAGAATAATCGCCGGAAACAAAGTGTATTGGAAGTATCAGAAACTACTAAGGGACAAATGCATCAGTAGAAAAACCAAGATCAAAATGTATAAAGCCACAATTCGACCAGTAATAACGTATGCCGGAGAAAATATGAGACTAACTGATAAAGACGAAAGAAATCTCAGAGTTCTAGAGAGGAAAATCATGAGGAGGATAATAGGCCCAAAACATATTCCGAATGAAGGGTACAGAAGGCTATATAACTACGAAATAGATCAATACATGAATGGTGAAGATATAGTCAGACATATAAAGGCACAACGACTAAGATGGTATGGGCATTTTCGAAGAAGGAATAAGGACGATCCAATAAGGAAAATCGCTGACTGAAAGCCTGCAATCCAGAGACCCAGGGGACGTCCCAAACTCAGATGGGAAGATCAAGTGATTGATGACCTAAAGAAAATGGGAATCCGTGACTGTGGTAGAAAAACAGAGGATAGGAAGGAATGGAAGATGATTACAAAGATAGCGAACTCACATCGCATGCTGTAGTAAGCAGAAGATAATACACGGACTGATCCACCGTACAAAAAGGATCAAAAGAGCTCAAAATGAGCGGCCTATACTCCGACAACAGGAGTGCCGGCCTATATATATATAAGGTGACTATTTAATTGATCAGTCTTTGCACCTGAATCTGTGGCTCTTGAATCAGATAACACCTCTGTTTATCCAACTCAGAGACAGCTTATACTTAGGCAAGTTTATCTGAAGCCGTGAAATCAATGCAGTCGAAATCATTCGATCTTGCCACGTTTAACTATGAAAAAGCAAAAGTGCTAAGTAGGTATGTAGTGATAATAATTAGAAAATGGAATTTTTATTATTAACAATAATATATGATTAAACGTTAACTTTTTAATGTGTTTTTTTTCCTTGGATTTTGTCTATTAACATTATTGGAACTTTAGTTCTTTACGCCAGGTTATGTTTGAGCGACCAGGGGTCGCGACGCAAAAGATCTGACCGTTACGCGTTACGTTACGCTGCGTTATGTTACATTGCTTCGTTATGTGCCTTGCTTTTGCGTGCTTGTACCTCCTTAGTCTCTCTCTCGTTTACGAAGCAGCGATTCATAATAATAAATATGCTCATACCCGGATTCGAACCCGGGCCGCCCGCGTGCAATGCGAGCATTCTAACCACTGAACCACCGATGCTATATTGAAATTCTATGCAAAGCTGGTATTCGCAGTGCTATTATTTTTTTTTTACTATTATTTCCATAATTTTTTTTGCGCGATTAAGGGGT
This sequence comes from Galerucella calmariensis, assembly GCA_910591675.1. Taxonomy (NCBI): domain Eukaryota; kingdom Metazoa; phylum Arthropoda; class Insecta; order Coleoptera; family Chrysomelidae; genus Galerucella; species Galerucella calmariensis. The sequence continues at coordinate 72,694 of CAJUYG010001507.1, forward strand.
CTAGCTACTTTTCGAAATACAGGGTGTTGAAATTTTGAAAACTTGAATGTTTTAATTCGATAACTTTAAAATGGATTGATAAATTGATTTGACATTTGGCAGGTGGTTTTTAAATGGAAAAGGGCATATTTTGAAAGAAATTGTAGTTTGTGCAACTAGTGTGGATATGATGGCCATATCGCACGAGGACGAAGATGAAGCACGACGCCGTAGGCGGAGTGCTCAATCGTTCAAGTGCGATATGGACAATCCACACGAGTCGAGCAGCATATTGGAACTTTAGTTCTTTACGCCAGGTTATGTTTGGAGCGACCAGGGGTCGCGACGCAAAAGATCTGACCGTTACGCGTTACGTTACGCTGCGTTATGTTACATTGCTTCGTTATGTGCCTTGCTTTTGCGTGCTTGTGCCTCCTTAGTCTCTCTCTCGTTTACGAAGCAGCGATTCATAATAATAAATATGCTCATGCCCGGATTCGAACCCGGGCCGCCCGCGTGCAATGCGAGCATTCTAACCACTGAACCACCGATGCTATATTGAAATTCTATGCAAAGCTGGTATTCGCAATGCTAGTGATCTACTTGAATTTCGGATAAATTTTTACTATTATTTCCATAATTTTTTTTGCGCGATTAAGGGGTCTAACTACTTTTCGAAATACAGGGTGTTGAAATTTTGAAAACGAATGTTTTAATTTGATAACTTTAAAATGGATGGTTAAATTGATTTGACATTTGGCAGGTAGTTTTTAAATGTAAAAGGGCATATTTTGGAAGAAATTGTAGTTTGTGCAACTAGTGTGGATATGATGGCCATATCGCACGAGGACGAAGATGAAGCACGACGACGTAGGCGGAGTGCTCAATCGTTCAAGTGCGATATGGACAATCCACACGAGTCGAGCAGCATATTTTTTCTACGACCCACTTAGGAAAAAATCTAGGAAATAAGAATTTCTATAAACTGTAATATAACTTCAAATTAAAAATTTAACAATTCAATTTTATGTTTCCACTAATTTTGTGGTAAACGAATGTCCAATTTGTATAATGCTACGGTTTCCTTTTTTAAATATACGATGATGTTATAAGTAGATGTTGCCAGTCGGACTCCCTCAGGGGGGTACCGTACCATTATCTATAATAATGAATATTCTGCTAAATATTCCAAACGTCTACCTGTTGTCGTTATTAATATCAAGCAGAATGATTATTTAAAAATAAAATTAACAATAAAAAAAATTCCTCGCAGGGAATCGAACCCGGGTCTACCGCGTGAGAGGCTGGTGTGCTTACTACTCAACCACCAAAGAATATGCAAATTGTTTATCTATAACGTCAGATGTATTACATAACTTTTGCTTAAAAGGAACTAAAGTTTTTTTTTCCAATTTATGAATATTAAAAGATGAACACTTTTCCAAATTTGCTATGGGATTCTTCAAGCTCTGGCAGCGTTGTGCAAAAACCATAATGACCACACCCTCCGAACTACATAATTGGTGATTTTTATCGAAGGGTCTAACCAGCTGATTTCTCATTGGCAGGCGCCCGCGTGTGTTCTTCTCTCTCACTTCGTCAATTGATTGATATTGATTTATCCAGTGGCGTTGGTATGGTCAGTGACATTATTTGTATTTTCAGTTTTACTTTGCACGTTTATGTCAGATAGACGCCATGTTTTCTAGCCTCTTAGTTTCAGATAAACTTGCCAAACTATACTAACTGCGCCCTGTGTTATTTGTAAAGTCTGACTGGCAACCAAATGACTTACACCACATGCAATACCTACACACAAACTTCAACTCCAGCTGATCGGGGGACCCAGCACAGTATGGCTGACCTGTCAATGTCAATATTGGAGATTCAAAGAAAGGTCGTAGAACGGCGGTGATAACTGAACTAATTTCTAGAACATTGTTTCCATAGTTGCCAGAACTGGTACAATTTTTCCTGGTTTGGTACTTTCAATAAGTACACTACTCGGTTCAAATTTCATTTAAGCCTCGTGAAAACATAATTGCTGTAGCAGATGACAACACTGATTGTTTCATAACCAACTTTTGAAATCATATTTATCTCCAAGATAAACTTTTAGTTGGTAACACTGGTTAGAACGTAACCTTTGGTTACGTTCTTACGTTTTTTTTTTTTCGCTTTTTGATTGAGTATATTGTTTTTTGTTTTAGGTACAAAATGTGATTGGTCTGCTATTGTGTATAATACAGTTATGGCTGATATTCAAGTATCCTGCAAATCCAGGTCAGGATTTAAAACAAAAAAAGATGGCTAAAAGTGATTAATAATTAGAGACCATTGGAGCATTATTGATTGTTGTTATTTTATTAATTTGTTGTTGTGTATTGTAGGTCGTGAAGATTAGTTGATTGTTGGAAAATTTTATTATAAGCATGTTGAACATTGAATACATTGGAATTTATTTTTTATACATAAAGAAAAGTAATGAAAAATGTAATAAACTCTTAAATTCTCCATGCGTTTTTTTCCTATCGTTTTTGGTTTGTTTTCATAACAACCAATATGCTTATTGGTAGTTTATTATTTTGGTATAGGCAACCAAACAAATACATAATCATTAATTTCTTGGTGTAGGCAACCAAACAATCAAATCTTTCTACAATCGAACTATATTCAGAATATAAGCAAAGAACTAAAGTTGACATAACAGGTTCAATAGGGGGGTAGAAAGAATAGTAGCAGTTTGCATCCAAGGAATAGGCGTGACGATAGATTTTGAAATACTCTTCCGTCATGTGGGTACACATTCACTATTTACGAAAAAACCTTTATTTCGGTAATAAACTTGGTTTGAAGCCATTTTACTGATATTCTTTAAATAGTGCGCGAAAACAGCTCGTAGGTGTCATGGCGTCGGCTCTGACGTCACGCCTAGGTAAACATGTCATTGTGTCTATGCGTAAACAAAACATTAAATAAATTCGTGTCATAAAAATGAATTCCAAAGTTTATATAAGTGGTGTGCAGTACCGCAGTGTAAAAACACATCAATAAGAACACCCAACAAAGTGTTTGTACATGTTCCAAACAAAAAAGAGATAAGTGGTTGAAGCTCGCAAGGCGAAACCCGAACGACGTAGTCGCGAATTGGCCACTTTATTTCTGTGAAGACCACTTGTGAGTATGTTATCCTATTATATTTATATTTCTCAAACTTAAAACGTTTGTTTGACGTGAAATAGTTGAAATATTGAGGCTATGAAATATCTAATTTATTGAGGTTGTTTGTTTTGGTCTTGCCTATAATTCTTATTATTAATTTCAATGGTTTACTTTTCTTTTTGCAGTTGCCAGATGATATGGAAAGTTAGTATCATGTCAGTATCACAAGTACGTATGAAACCAGGATGTATGCCCCATAAATTTATATGCCAACATATGAAAGTTAAATAAACTCGCATGAACTAGTTTGATTATATCTAAGTTGGTTGTATCTAGGGTGAAGATAAATACAAAATTCACTTTTTCACGTTTCTAAACTCAGACAAGCAAAATTCTTGATTTGTTGCGAGGTAAGAAGCATTTTACGCACGAATGGAAAAGTTATGCACGATGCCGCGTAGTGGCGAGTGCGTAAAATGCCTTACAACATGAGTTACGTACTATACTTTACCTACGACCTACTTGTACTTGTATTTTTTATAAGTATAAGAAATAACAGTTAGAGGTGCTTGGTAAACTCCATCTCTATTACTCTATTACCAATGAAAGATGCACATTAAAGAAATAACGTTTAATCATTATTAATATATTGTTGATAATCGAAAATCCATTTTCAACTATAATCAATACATATACTTAGGGCCCTTTGGGTTTTTCATAGTTAAACATGGCCGTATTGAATGTTTTCAAATAGTAAATTTTAAATAAAATGGTGACGTCTATTGACAGTTGCTAAGATGTTGCTAGGGAAGCCGTGCGATTTACTTTACAGCTGTGCGTTTTTTTTACAGTGCGTAATAGACGTCATTACATTAATACCGACTGTGTGTTATTGACTGATTACAGGGGGGGTCGTAGGTAAAATAATAAAATATCAATCCAAATGCGTAATCAGTAGTATTCACAATAACAAAACACAGAAAATGAATGTATTGAGTATTGACTGACAGCGGTGTTTACCTAAGCGTGACGTCATGCGCTGTGATTGGTGTTTCAGTCAAAATGGCCGATTGCAGTATTTTTATGTTTTATTTTATTGAAAATGTTGATAATCTGAATTTTTTAAATAAAACTGAAGCAGTGTTTTGAATTTTTTTGATATGAAGTTTCCCCTAAAACCATTATATCGACGATTTTTTGATACTGTCGTCATGCCTATTCAAATAGCTATTCTTTCAGTATACGATTTTTGAACATACAACCAAACAGACAATAACGCTTTTTTATACATAATTTTCACCAAGATGCCTCGTGCAATCTAGGCAGCTGTATTAAAATGGCAATTAACTTTCTCGAGCAGCGAACGCGTTAAAATATCTAAATTGTGAATTGTTTAAATCAATGACCATCTTGTATTCTAGGTGGCCATGGTTTAAATGTACACAAACATTGTAGAATAGGCCACCAAACATACATTAATAAATATCGGCATTTGGTATAGGCAACCAAATATACTTATAATCGACAAACTTTCTTACTTTGAAATTTAACATTATTTGCGAATCTTCTTATTAAAAACACAACACAAATAAATATCTCCGAACATTTCAATTTTGTTAATTGCCTTATTTTGTTGAATAACTATTATGGAACCTTTAGACACTAAAAACACTTCACAACCTAAGCACATTAGAAAAAGGCACTATATAGGTAGGTATCTAAACTCAATTAGTTGGAAATACTGTTATCTAATTATTACCAAAACAAATTTCTAAATAGAAATGACCCTATATTTGAACTTTTACTATAGGAGAGAGATAAAATAATTCGATAACCAACAATAAAACAAACTTAAAAGTCTTAAAGGTGTTAATCGACTTGTTTCCAATCAGAAATGTGATACGGAATATCTCGCCCTAGTCGATTTCATTCCAGTCCAAGCGCTACTTTGTGGCTTCTCACAAAATGTTCGCGAGTAAGTGTTAGCGACTGATGTTCGGTAGAGTTGTAGTTTGTCAATAAACATAAAAATGGCAGATCCAACAATTCAAACGTTTTGTTGCCATCATGGTAATGAATCGAATATGGTAGTCATGATTATGGAAGAATTCAATACTTATACTTATAATGGTATTTGTTTAATGTCATCAGCTTTGGGAATCATTGGAGCTCTTTATCAAGTGAATATTTGTTTTTTTTTGTCATTAAGGAATTACAGTGGCGTATCAATATAAATTTTGATACAGCTTTGAAATTTAATCAGTTTTGTTGTATACCCAATAACCAATACCAATTCATATTCATGATATTTTAAATTAATTTTTATGTACAATTTCATTTATTGATATAGTCAAACTTTTTATAGATATTGCCTAGAGAAGAATTTACAAATAATCATAGATGGCTGTCTTTTTCTGCTAAAAGAGGCCGGAATATAATTGTCTGGCTAGCCGTAGCTGATCTTTTAGCTTCTATAGGTAAGTTCAAACTTTTTTCTTCATCCGTTTATTTTTTTCTGGCATTCCTTTGTCTGAATCTTTGCGACTATTTAAAGCCTCAAGGGCTGCCTAAAGCTGACAGTTAACATGTTTATCCTATGAGCACTAACAAAATTTTTACGGACTACATTATAAAAAAAATAAAGTGTGATCTACTGAGGTGGTATACCTACATGTAAATTCCTCAATTTTTGACTTGTAGCGCCACCTATGGAGTCGTATTTTTAACTGACAGCAGAAACAGATGATTTAATACCAAATTTCCTTGAGATGTATCATTGAAAATTCAATCGGTACAAATTAGTTTTATTTACAAACTTATTTCAATATGCCAAAAATATTATAAAACGTTAACTCCATATACTTAACATCTACACAACATAGACGTTCATTGTCATTTACATAATAGTATAAGCACAAATATGTCTAATTCTTCAGGTGTTCTCACTAGATCAACAATATGGATTAATCTTAAAAACATTATGCCTTCATCTAAGGACGATGCAAGTGTCGTATTCTGTGCAGTATCATCGGTAAGTAAATATTTTTTTCCGTGATAGTATGCAACCATCATTACATTAGTAAAACATGGTATATTAATTATATTAGAAAAATATATACCTACTTTGTTGTTTGTTTATTGAGGAAATACATATTTTAGGCTTTCACTCAATATTTCTACACCGCTACATGGATATGGACCTTGTGCTACGCTATAGATATGAGATTAATTTTAGCACAAAAAGAAAGTCAATTAAAACTGTTTCATTTGGCAGCTTGGATCATACCTGCTTTTTTAACAGTAACAGGATTGTTATTACTCTATACACCAGATGCAAAGTAATAAATTCACCAGAAGTCACAGTTTCATTTTATTTTTAATTTATATTTTAATTATTTCAGCTGTCATACTCACTTTACGTTTGGAGAAACAATGTTTCGAGTACTTCCAAATTATATTGCTACGTATGTACCGATCGCTACAGTTATGATAGCAAATCCCTTGTTATACAAATCTTCTACTGTAGACATGGAGAGAATAATTACAAGCGCATCTGGGCAGTTTACAAGCAAAGAACGAGATATCATTAAAGCCATAAAAATCAAATTTTTTGTGATAAATGTTGTATTTTACGTTTGCTGGATACCCAATATAATAAATGGTATTTTACTTTGGGCGTTGTGGTTCCATCTACCAGTTAAAGTTGTAGTTACATTTTGGTATATTATGGTAAGTTACTTGTAGGTTTCCCCTAATAAAATGCATGTCCACCAACTGACAAATTGACATAGTGAAGTGACAGGCGCCCTGGGAATGAACAATTATTTGGATGGATTTTAGATTTGTTATTTGGTTTTTTTGTATTCATCAGGGCAACTGTCACATGACGTCACATGGACTTGCCCCATTAAATGATTTATTGCAAAAATAATAAGCATTTTGAAACAAGACTTTCTATTTTCAGGCTCTTGTAAATCCCCTCCAAGCCGTATTTAACTGCATCGTTTATAGAAGATGGAAGAGTGGAACTGAAAGAGTAATATTTCCATGGCGACAGCTAGAAGCGGATATAGCGGGCATAAAAAGTAACTCTAGTTCGAAATCTTCTTCTCTGAGAGAAGAATTTTATCCCCTTTTAAACAATACTCCCACAAATAGCGTTAATTTATATAAAAGCGTTTGAAATGTATATAAATAACATTATTATTTAGACAATTTTCTTAATTTGTTTAATCGCTCTATCACATTTATAATGATTATCATCATATTATAAATATTATCTGTATATACCATTAACTAATCAATTTATTAGTTTTAATATTACGTATTATAATATACAATAATGCACACTATTCTATTTTAAAATTAGATCTTCTTTTCATCGATAATATTTTGCATTTGATTTAATTCAAGTTTTATGTGGTAGCCAAGGAAAAAGGTATGGAAGTGGTGAAGTTTGATGAATCAACCAATATGGCAAAAATTGACGAGGATGTTACCTATTTCCAAGGATGTTAGATACCTATTTCTAACATATATTGACATAATACATTACGTTTTTTAACTAGTATAATACTGTACACAAAATATTTCCCTAATCATAAATGATTGATTCTGTTATAAAAAAGATTTTGCAATAGGCAACAAAACATACACAAAATCAGCCTTACCTATTATAACACTATGTGTATGGAATAAAATGGAACTTGCGAAGGATGACATCTGATTCATTCGAATGAGAATAAATTACTATAATTACAAGTAAATGAAACGTATTTATTGAAAAGAAATTCTGCCAAAAATCTTTTTGCTCATTTTCTCTGCCTTTCTACTACTGAATGTGCAGGCGAGCCTTGACCTAGCCAAACTAAAGTCAAGGCTCCGGCACTGAGGCCACTGGCGGGCCCATTGTACCATTCCTGGTACCTAGACATCCATGCATGAAGCCGATCCCTTCAATAAAGGCTTTTTTCAGTGGATGCCTGCTTGTGTCTCCACGTCGCCAGGGGCCATGACAGGTACTCCGAAGATCCTGCGTAATACAGCCCAGTGTGGACACTCTGAGAGAACATGTTTTTTTCTGCCTTAATAAAAGTAATTTATTCAGATCTATACACCTACCTACTCATCATATCAGTTCTATTTATAGTTTTACCATTGTTTAATATTATTATTATTGATAAACACTGAATGTTAATTATCCGAGACCTCGAAGAGATGGAAATAATGAAGCGGCAAGTCTTATATTTTAAAACAATACCGTAAAACACGAGGGGAGTTCAATAAATAAAAAGTCTTTACACAGATTATATTGCGTAACTATAGGTATTACATTGCCATTGAAAGAAAATATCCTTGACTAATAATAAATTAAACCTACAAAAGGTTATTTCAGATGTTTATTGTTTCAATCATTTATTTCTGGAAGGAATACGGAAAAAACAACATTCTTTGTTGTGTGTGGGGAGGCACTCGGAAACTACATAATATTTTGTTTTGTTCAATATTTTGACTATTTCTATAGCTGAAAATGCCCATTGGATACATAAAAATTGTATATATATTTCTATATATATGCAGTCGTCATATTTACTAATCGAAAACTTCAACACATTTTCCATTTGCGTTTTTTTTATATCCTTTTGTGCAGGTATCTGGAACATCTACGTTTACTCTGGACCCTAAAGTAATGTTTTTAGTGCTATCTTCCTCTGTCTGCACTGATTTTTGGGTAGTAACTAATTCACTGGTAGGAAGTTTATTTCTCCATGTATTTACTTTATTTCCGTTGGGTTTTCTTGGTCTAAATTCTTCATCAGGATATATCATTTTTGGGGGACCATTTATTTTGTTTACAGGAGAATCTGGCGAGAAAATTATCAAAATCAATGAATATCTAATACACTAACAAATAATACAACTTTCAAGGATAAAGAGATACCTACATATGAGTGGTCTTCAATAATTGAACAGACTATATACATGGTGGTAAGTACGATTTTGACAGTGCTAAAATAACGCGCTGTTGCCATACCATACCTTTTACTAATACTTACTGATAGTTTCCAACTTTATCTACAGAGGGTGGGGCAATCTTCTGACATCGGGGGATTACATCGTTGTGGTAAGAGATAAAACTTCAAAGTTTTGTGTGAGCTAATACAGCTACTGAGGGCACATTTTGGGCACAAACTTACATCTTTTCAAATGAAACGTACTATATTTTGTTCAAGAATCGAAAAGATCTCGCCGAGAGCGTTACAAAAATATAGCATTCTAATATATATTATATATGGGTGTTTTAAAGATATATGGCCAATTATTGGCAAAAAAGACCTCCTATTTAACACTCTGCTAAACTGTAAATCAAAATAAATCAACAGGTCTTTGTATTCAATTGTCATTCACATATCATTGGCTGTGCTCAGTATTAATTATTTTTTTTATCTGTTGCTTCTTTAATACAGGGTGAAACAGAACGCAAATCAAGTAATATCTCAAATTTTTTAAATGAGTCACCCTATAAGTCTTTTTAAAATTTGTTAGTACAATTAATAATCTTCCAAACGGTGTAGTACATTTAGGGTATAAGTTAATGGAAAATCATAAATATTTTACGATAATGGTCAAAAACAAGTATTTTACGTACACAACTTAAATGCTATTACATTTACGTCTTATAAATTTTAACATTTCTAAGGCATAAATTTCAATCGTAATTTTGGATGCATCTACAATATCTAATCAATGAAATAAAATGTTTGGTAATACCGTAGGTACCTGGAATTACCAAAAATTTTATGTTTATGCATGTTTCACTTTCAAGAATTGTCATTATAGGCTTGTTTGAGAAAGGGAGAAACATAACCAAGCCACATTTTTGATTATATCAAGTGGGCTACGATCGAAATAGTATCTACTAATAAATGTCAAAAAAATATTGCTGTATTCTTCATTTGTGTTGTTAGGTTTAAATAATAAATAACTAAAATGAATTTTCCGCAGGAAGACATAATCAATTTGATTTATGTGTTAGGAGAATGTTCAAAAAATTGTTTACTCGCTTCAAGAGTATATCGTGAAAGATATCCCAATCGGAGATATCCAAATGAAAGAGCTTTCTTAAGACTTGAGGAAAGATTCTACACATCAGGTAATGTTTCCTATCAACCCCATGCTCTTTCGAAACGTGTTTTCAATGATTACAACGAATTTGTAGTAATGACAAATTTTGTTGAGAATCCAAATAGAAGTACTAGGAAACTCAGTACTGAATTAGACATTAATAGACGAAGAATAATAAAAAAGAATAAATTTCACCCGTACAAGATACAGATGCACCAAGGACGTTTAGAGAGAGATTTTCCAATAAGAATAAATATTTGCGAGTGGCTCAGTGGATTAATTGATGGATATCCAGATTTTTTAAGAAATATTTTATTCAGTGACGAAGCCACGTTTCACAGAAATAGTTTCGTCAACCGCCATAATTTTCATTTTTATTCGGATAGTAATCCACATTTGTTGCGTACAACGACCCGAACTAAATGGTCCATAAATGTATGGGGAGGAATCGTAGAAGGTACGGTTATAGGGCCATACTTTTTTGAAGGTAGATTCATTGGAAGAAGGTATTACAATTTTCTGAAAAAACATTTGGGAGAATTATTGAAGGAAATTTACTTAAACACAAGAGTTAACTTATGGTTCCAACAAAATGGAGCATCCGAGCATCTTACATTACGTTCGTTGTGTACGTCGATGGTTAAACAGACATTTTACCGACAGGTGGATAGGACGTGGTGGACCAATTTCGTGGCCTCATTCATTCATTCATTCATTCAAACGTTTGGGTTGTGCTCAACAGCCCGGGCACTTGACCTAAGTCATTGTACCATTCCCAGTGTTATCTACTTCCACTCCAAAAGTTTCGTGTCCTCTATATAGGCCACTAGCTTATTTGGGGGGATTTTAAGTAGTTCTGATGGTTGTATAGTTTCCTTTCCAAAATGCTTCTGTCTGAGTCCTAAGTTCTTACATGAGCAGAATATATGAATAGGTGTTTCATCCCTTAGTTCGCACTTCCTACAGAAAGGTTCACTGACTATTCCCATTCTGTACAAATGTTTCCTTAGAGTGCAATGTCCAGGTAACCAGGTCGGTTACTGTCTTCAAGTGTCTCTTGCTCAGTTTCAATAAACTGGTTGAGAGTTCTTTGTTTACCTTTTTCAGTAGACTTTTTGTGTGAAGATGACCTTCTGTCAACCTCCATTTAATTTGGTGTTCTTTGTCTAGCCAGTTCCGGATTTCCCCTCTTATGTAATCCTTTGTGATTCCACAGAACGGTTCCGGACCTATAAAGTCTCCTTTAGAGCCTTGTTTAGCTAGCTGGTCCGCCAATTCATTACCAGCAGTCCCTTCAAGTCCCGGCACCCATACTAGAGACACTGTGTTGTCTCTTGCCAGCTTATTAAGGGACTCTTTGCAGTTTTTAACCAGTCTAGATTTCGTGGTAGGATTGCTGATAGCCTTCAGCAATGCCTGGCTATCAGTGAATATTTTTATTCTT
>CAJUYG010001508.1:0-65751 GCA_910591675.1 Galerucella calmariensis
GTATCCAAGCAACACAGTTCCATTAACATATTTTCTTGAATTCAATTTAATAATTTCTCGTATTCCATATGGTAAGCTTCTTTAGACTTTTTTGGCAACAGATTTTCAGTTGCTTTCTTCGCCTTTTCAATAATTTTTTCAGGAATTCCAAAATCTTCGTCTAGCACTACCATGCTAGCCATCACCTAACGGATTAAGATCATCCGAAAGTGGCATCCAAATGGAGTTTGACTTTTTCAAACATAACTATCCATTTTTTAAAACCAGAACAAATTTAAGAAAATTAAAAGTGCATTGGAACTTATTTTTCAACGACCTCTCCATATCTGTTTTTATTTTTTTGAACGCTATTTGGTAGAAAAGTTAGCTCGCGTTTCACAGGTTTGTACAGGAATCCCTAATATCGCATCTTATAAATAACACAGTGTATATGAAGATGGTACATCATCATTTATTGAAATTTGTTGTGTGGAATTTAATTAAAGAAGCTCTATGTAATGATTAAGTTATATGCGGAAAGTTGTTTGTTGTTTGTTAGTTAAAACAGTTTCCTTTCCAGTTTTTGCGTAATTTCTACTGTTTATTCATTTCGGACTTACTTTTCTAAACTTTGCAGAAGTTTCCAATTTGCATTTTTATTACTTTTGTCGATGGAGGATTATTATTTCTCGGTACAAAAATGTTTATTTCATGGCATGTAAATAAAACATTCCGTCTACTCGTATTATTCCATTTTTGCCAACGTATTCGATTCAGTATTTATTTGCTCGTGAATAATCACAATGTGTGTTCTCATGATCGCAGCATATTTTCCTCGAAATTGAAAGCCAATCGAACTCTGTCAGGAAAATAAAATAATATTAAAAACATGGGCTATTCCTCGGAGACATGGCGTGTCCGGAAATTATTTTGATTGTTTACGTATTCATTCGAGAAACAAACACAAATATGACGCAGGAACGTGTATTTAATTGAAGGAATATTCAATATAATTCAGATATGAGAAAATACAAAAAGTGGAGAATATGAAATGATACAAAATGTTTTAGAATAACAACAATTTTGGATGTATTATTTTGGATAATTTTTTTAGTAATTTAAGAGGCATAGTGTTGCATTCGCTTGTACAATTTTTTTTAAGCGTCTGGGAGGCTCTTCTGATTATAAAAGTGACATGATGATACTCGGTATCTTTTAGCCTCTTCAAGGAAATTGAAAATGCTGCAAGAAAACAATTTCTTTGTAATGAATTATTTTTTTCCTATTCTTCAGACTATTTTAAATCAAAGAGTTCCTTACACCCATTACCGTATTTTCAACGCATGAAAATCATAATTTTTTTGAATTAAATAGCTCACAAAAAAAAGATATACCGCATTCATTTCAGGGAGAGTGGTATTGCCATTTCACTCCCAGTTCTGGCTCTGTAGCAGAAGAGCGTTTGTCGAAATGGCGCTGGACAAAAACAGCGCAGGGCAAAATAGCGCTGGACAAAATAGCGCCGCACATAAAAATTGACGGAATAATATAGTTTGTATTAATTTTTTTGGAACATTAGTGTTGAAATATTAACAAAAAACTATTTATATTTCATATAATCACATCCGAATGTTAATATTGGCCGGAAATTGTTTTGAATACATTTAACTTCGTTTTCTTGGAAATTTCTTTTTTATTTATAAATGTCGAATTCATCGTGTGATAAAGTTTCATCGTTTTTTGTACTCTATTGGTAATTTCGACTTTCTGCGTTCCATTTTCTGCTATTTCTACTCCCAAGTATTTATATCTTCTAACTTGCTCAATTTTTATTCCATCTAACTGTATATTTGAATGTTTTTGTTTCGGTCCTATAACCATAACTTTGGTTAACTGTCATTCCAAATTCTTCAGATACCGTGCTCCATATCCACTTTGCGATTCTTCGAGAGTATTTTCTATTAAAAATATAAAAAAATATATAAGAAACCAATAGTCCGCGACAAAAGCCGCTGTGCTGAAGATATGGATCCGTTATAGTGCCGAATTAGCATAATTAGGAATAAAATATTTTTCATAAGATAATAGTCATAACAATAGTTTTCAACATCGCTTCCAGACCAGTTGACAGAGATCAAAGTGTAGCTGTCTATAACGATATCAGAAAATAAGAAATGGAAAAGAAATAAGAACGACAATCAATATTTTTCATCACAATTCAACACATATCGCTTCCCGACCAACTGACAGATCAAAGTGTAGAAAACTAGAATATCATTAAAGACTATTGGCTGAAAGACCTCGGTCGATGGCCTGTTGATGCTTTAGTGTCAATAAAGTATACTTCTCTCTCTCTCATTAAAGACGTATTCATGCAATGTTCATCATCATTACATTTTCATTATATTTACATTCACACTAGAAAAAATTAATTACTATATTTTCCCATATTTTAATAGTTAATTTTCTAAGGATATTTCAACCGGCGTTATTTAGACGCAGTGCTATTTTGTCCAGCGCTATTTTGTCCTGCGCTGCCTTTGTCCAGCGCTATTCTGTCCGCCGCTGTTTTAACCTAGCGCTATTTTGACTAACGCTATTCTGCTACAGAGCCCCCAGCTCTATGTATGACACTAGATATGAGAGAGGCAATCATTTTTGTTAGTTTTTAGCAGAAAATCGGAAATAGCTATTTGTTCAACTAGGCATAGAAGTAGGTAACAGATTTACTGCCTAGGCTAGCATTTCATTGATTCATTCATTTCACTGATTCTTTGCCATGTAAAACATATTAATTTTTTCTATGATTGTTTGTACAGTGTGTTTCGAAAAATCAAATTCAAATGAACGAGTGTAACTCAAAATTTTCAATATGTTTTCCAATTTTATGTTATAGATAATAATCAAATCATATTTTTCAATTATTATTGCCGATTAGACAACCAGCTTCACTGGATGATTTTCCTAGAAAATAGATTATATTTTTGTTTAGCACATACCTAGGTATATATTAATAGAATGCATTTTAAGCATCTGATTGAATAAAATACAGTTCTTCCACTACTTGCTGTGAAGTTGACAATTATCGCATCTTCTAGCCAACCGCGAAGTTGAATTTCTCTATTAGAGGTTAATAATTTTTTTTATTGGTGAACACCTATTTAAAGCACGTCTCAGCGTGTGTTTAAATCGAACTTTAAAACACGCGCGTATTTTAAGGTTACCGTGTCAACAGAATTCTTGTGTAGGTAAATACTACTCAAAAAGACCTTTAATTTGAGGTATCACATAAAAGGTGGTGCCATTTTGGGGTTGGGTTGCTTGTTGCTTAAGGAGTCACTCACTCCACAACCAAAATATAGTAATTCTAGTTTCCACTACCTGTATGTACCCAATTGCGTTTTACAAATTTTTCACTTTTAAGAGTGGAATTTGATCATTATTGGAAATAGCCAATGTAAAATTAAAATCAAAATAAAGACACGAATCCATTTGTTTCTGGAAAATTAGAGCACTTGAGATACTTGGCCAAACTAACGTTTACATAATTACAAGTCATGTTTAGACTCTTTGAATGTATCTACCTAGTTAAACTCCATTCTCAACCTCATTGTGCTGTGTCTATAGCTTTGCATCCTTCTGTTAATTAAGTTCTTACTTCGGGCATCGAAACTGCAAACTAATTTCTCAATAAAGGTATTAAAGACTTTTCTGGGAAGTTTTTGCGAAACTTCTAATTAAATTTAACCCAGTCCATCCGTGACGTTTCCATTTAGTTCCATCGTCTCCTTTTCCTTGATAAAAAAAAATAATTGCAGTTTCCGTTAAAAAAAAAGTAATTTTAAAAGCTTCATTGTATTTCGGTTTTTTACTCCTGTTCTGCGATACTTCAACGGTATCCTGCTTGATAGTTCTTTATAACGACAAACTTATGGCAGGTTTTCATGAATTAATTTTCGCTCCTGACTCTAATAGTGTAATATGCAGAGTTTACGTTCTTTTCAAACCACGATTTGCTTCTAGAAAATCCATTAGTCCAGTCATATTTCCAGTTGGATAATAATATCCGCCACTGTATCCGTAACTGTAGCAGAGTAGTTGTAAGCTGCTCACGTAGTATGCTTTTATTATACCATGTGCACTACAGAGACCAAAACAAAATTGACACGAATGAGGTCACCTGAACCTCATACATAACATTTCGGAAATTCATATATTCATATATAATTTTGCTCTTCTAGTCCAAGATCCCAGTGCCGCCAGACATTACCATAAAATACTTCATTGTAACTCCTATGTTGTCTTTAACTGCCATCTGAAGTTTGGCCGCAGGAACTATAAAATTCAGCGGGAATTTTAAATATCAAGTTGATGGAGAATTTTATCTTTTTAAAAAATGAATCGACTGTTTACCTAAAGAACACAAAATTCAGCTACTTTAAAAAATATATATATTATAACTGATAATATTTCGCCAAATCTTGCATCAGAGCTGAACATAAGAGAATATTTGGCAAGCTCTTGTCGATGCAAGATTTGGTGAAATACTATCAGTTATAATTTATATGTTTACATAAAAGCTGCATTTTGTGTTCTTTTGGTAAAAAGTCAATGTAATTCTAAAAAACTTGTGCAGCAGAGTAAGAGTTAAAGCAACATAATGCAACATTTTTGCAGAAAGTAAAGTTTGCAATATATAATTTGTGTGTCTAGGAAAAAGTATATGGTGAACGACGAATACTTTAAATAAAAAGACTTTGGGGAATTAAATATTTATTTAGTGATAATAACATTTTTAACACACATAACACACAACATACTACCTAACTAGATTATTTCCCAATATTCTGCTATTTTCATCCCTAAAATATAAGTATTTTGTGTTATTTTTTCATCCATGTGGTCTGGCATCTAGCTCTACACAATTCAACAAGGAGGGTCACGTATGAAGTATACCTATACTCATTTCTATAGTGTCTTCTCATTTGGAAGCGTTTTTTTAGAACAAAATTTAATATAGCTGCTTTCATTATTGGATCAACAAATGTTGAATCCTTGTTAGTATTCATAAATTTTGGAAATTTCATATCGTCTCCTCTTGAAATAGTATTAGGTTACTTTTTTATAGCATAAAAGGAGAATCCTAATTATTAATTAACCTATAGACTTGCACCTAATATTAAATTTAGGTAATTACCTGGAATGAATAAAGTGAGAACAGTTTTTCTTTTCAGCCTCTTTTTCCTGGTACTTTACAGTCATCACTAAAGTGTCCAACACAAACACAGGAATTTTGGTATATTTGTTTTGAAGGCATGCAGTGTAACTTCACATTATTAATATTTCTCAGCCAGGAGTCAAATACTTCAGGTTCACGTTTCGGAAACCGATGTTAAGCACTCGTTTTGTCTCAGCAAAACGGAACACAACAAAGTTTTTTACGTGGTTTGTTCATTTTTCCTTCCATTTTGACATCTTGACATTACGATTGTTGATGATCAGTGCCCTCTGCAGTTTAGCCGCATCGTAACTTAAAACATTCTCTCCAATTCCAGTTACAATTCTAGGTTGAAGTATTTTATTGACATTACTTATTTTCTGATAGCGTCGACTATCTTACGCTAGCCCAGTGCAAACTCGAACTTTACGATGCAAGTGCGGTTAAAAAAGGACTGGCGCCATGTCAATTCAGTTTGAACGGAGAAAATGCGAGATAAACATATCTCCAAATGCGTGCATATCCAAAGCTTACTGTGTGTAACAGTTTTCTCATTTTTTTATTGATAAGAGATTATAACCTTGAAAAGCATACTCCAGCCGAATAATAAACAAAAATTATGAAATATTACAATGTGAAAAAAACGGAAAGGACTACAAGGATTCAAGTATCAAAAACATATGGTACACCACGACGCAGATCAAGAATTTAATTTAAAAATAGATCCATTTACAGACATTGTTTCCAAATCATCCCATTTAGCGAAGAAATCAAAACGAAAAGCGGGAGAAAAGAAAAGGAGTTTCGAAAGAATTATTGGAAATGATAGAAATGCATGCCAAGTACACTATTTCCAACAAGAATTAGACCTAACAGAAGAATTTACGGGACGTATCGAATACAATCCCATATTTTCAAAGACCACACTAGGAGGTGTAAAAGCATCGGCCAGTAGCAAATGGTTGATAAATAACAACACTAACAAAAAAGAATATTAGAAAAACAAACATCAATCCAAAAATCACAAGTGACAGGATTTTTTTGACATTCCATCTAAAATGGAAAAAATTTATTCGGTGCAAAACATGCCTATGGGAATCAACAGCATGTTAAAAGTTACTTAGTTCTCGGCAGAAAAAATTGGCGGAAATACCAAAAAACTTAAAGTAACAAACCATTCACATTGCTCTTCCATTTGCAAACAAAGGTGTTGGTGAGCAAGAAATGATCGAACTAACAGGACATTCCCATGCCACTTCTTTTAAACCTCATTTGCAGTTGGACACTAAACATAATTTAAAATTAATCGAATAAGCACCATATCAAGTAAATTTTACTTATACGAGTTCAAACATACCGCAAATACATGCTCTACAATCACATCATAACTTTTTCAAAAATAAATTAGCTATTTTTTTGCTGAATATTTTTAGATAAAAAGTACTCTAGTTATATTGCTTTTTGTCTTTTTCTCTTGAAAAAGTCATGTCAAATACCACTCGAGAAAAAATTGTGTAGGCAAAGTTGTTCATAAGGTCTTATTCAAGTTTGTTAATTTTCGGCAATTTTGGTCATTAAATGTTTGATAAAATGCCATTCTCATTCAAGGGTTTCGAAAATTTTGCCGACAAACCAAGGAAAACTACATCTCCTGATCTTTACAATTGTTACTTAAGAAGACAATTTAGTAGTAGAGAGCTTCCTAGATTCATCTGTTCATTGACAACTTCATATTGTGGGTCTCTTAAGGGTCCAAACAGTGAATTCATCTTCTTACTGGTGCGATGTGGACATATAAATTATTCTTGTACAAATTGCTGTTTTACTTCTGCTAAAAAGTACCATTAAACCCCCCACTTTCTTCCAGTGTTTCAGCTTCACATCTTCACATTATTCCAATTTTTTTGTACAGGGTGTTACAAGAAGTAGCTCTGGTCGTTACTGTTGCGAAGCTACTAATAAAGAAGGAACATCGCGAAGCCCAATCTTCCATCTGAGAATCAAATTCGAACCTTTGTGCGGAGAAGCAACCAGAAAAGTTTTGGGGGCCGCCAAAGATGAACCGTTGAAGGTGGAGTGCAAGGTAAGCTTTGTTTAATTTTAACAAAAGTTCGTTTATTTTAATATATTTGTTGCTTTAGAAACATTTGAATTTAAAATTTTCATATTTAGAAATTTTTTCAAAAACTGTTAATAATGTCAACTAAATTTAGACCAATGAGCCAAACCACATCTAGGTATCATTATTTAAAATGTGTATAGAAAGGCAAACTGTTCTTAATTGTCGTTATTCAGTAGGCATAGCCGCATCTAAGCGATTGACGTAACGACGTGACATAGAACGTTTGACGTAGTGAACGACCAACAGTGCCTTTTTTGCCAATATGTCACATGAATTTTTTCACTTTGTATATTTTTCAATACTCACTCGACTGATAAGCCGGGCTCGGCGTTACTGATAAGTCGGGGTGGGGTGTCTCGCTCAGGGAGGCGATTTCCGAAACCATTCGGGACTGAATCGTATACGAAAAATGGCCATTTTCGCATGAAATTTGAATAACCAAATTTTCGACATGCTCACACGGTGATCGTATACGAACACTTTCGTATGGCTTGTTTCTAGTGGGTTCATTCCATTCGAATAAATGTTTCCGTGTACGGAAAGTGTAAATTTACATAACCTAGATTGACAATATTTGTGTTTGGTATGTCATTAATTTGAATAATAATATATATGGCAGGTTTTGATGATTCAATTTATTTAAACTTCATGAACACTATACAAGAAGCGGAAGAGTTAGCAGATAGACCTCCTGGGATTTTTAACCCATTTATTGATCCTTTTGAGGACTATTCAGAAAGGCAATTTGTGAAACTTTATAGACTTACAAAACCTGTAGTTGGTATATTCTATGCATAAAACTATTAGAACTGCATAGATAAGGTATATTCTTTGCTTCTCAAATGTCACAAGTGACAAGACCATACGACTATGCGGTGTTGCCGGCTGCTAAATTCTTCGTGTACGAACGTTTATTCGAACGGTGTTGAAAAATACACATTTAGCACCGTATACGAAAAAATTCATGTGGAAATAACCGTACACGCATAATATTCGTGTGAACTCGAAAATCGCACCCCTGGTTGCAGCTATGCCTATTTTATTCCATTATAGACGGAGAGCTGGCTACAGAAAAAACAATGTATAAGGTACATGATATTTGACTAGCTGGATAAGTTCGATTAAAGTTCTCAAACACTAAGCACCCAGTCTGTCTGCGTAGTTAGGAAGATTAAGTACGTAATAGCCGATCAAAATCGATAATTTTTGAAAGAAAAAAAATGATAAGACTCACGGATAAAAGTTGTGTTAATATGTAGGATTGGTTGTTAGGAAATGTGTAAATTATTGGCAGACATTTTCATGGGAGTAAAATGGTCGGCAGACTGCAACAAAGTGGTGTTTTTTTTGTGAAAAAAAAAATGATAAGCCTCATGATTAAAAGTTACGCCAAATAATTATTTAACATTGATTAAAACTAAATCCAAAATGGCAGACAAAAAAACGAATGATAACACCGAGGCAGACGCCGATGAACATCGTGGTCCCGAACGCGCTTCACGCTTAAGACGCCGCGATTCACCCGCTGTTTGAGGTTTTATAAATTATTCAATTTTCAATGAAAACAATTTAGAGAGGGATCATTTTCTTGCTAAAAGCATGCTCTTTCTTTATAGTGTAAATTAAAACATTAAAAATAATTCATAACCATGAACAATTTGAGTATAAAATATAATAATCATACGAAATGCTCAGACATGTAGATAATTAAAATATTTACCTACGACCCCCCCCTGTAATCAGTCAATAACACACAGTCGGTATCAATGTAATGACAGCTATTACGCACTGTAAAAAAAACGCACAGCTGTAAAGTAAATCGCACGGCTTCCCTAGCAACATCTTAGCAACTGTCAATAGACGTCTCCATTTTATTCAAAATTTACTATTTGAAAACATTAGATATGACCACGTTTAACTGTGAAAAGCACAAAGTGCTATGTATACGTATTGATTATAATTGAAAAATGGACTTTCGATTATCAACAATATAATAATAATGATTAAACGTTAGTTCTTTACTGTGCTTCTTTCATTGGTAATAGAGTAATAGAGATGGAGTTTACCAAGCACCTCTAATTACGTAACTGTTATTTCTTATGCTTCTTATGAAAAATACAAATACAAGTAGGTCGTAGGTAAAGTATAGTACGTAACTCGTGTTGTAGAGCATTTTACGCACTCGCCGCTACGCGGCATCGTGCGTAACTTTTCCATTCGTGCGTAAAATGCTCCTTACCACACACGTTACGTAATATACTATTATTTTATTAGCTTTTCTTCTACCTCCTCTAGTTTACGAGATACCCTGCATAACCCTGGATAACGGTAAGGCTGAGGTATAGGAAAGTATACATGAATTTGCCTTATTTTTCACCCCTGAATGTATTAAAATAGAAAAACGGGGTGGTTCTATTTGAAAAAAAATTTGATATTTATGAAGTTAAACTTTGAAAACTTTCTATACACACCTATATAAAATGGAAAATTTTTCAACATAGATTCAAATAGTTCTGACCTTGCTAAAAGCAACCGAACAGAAACCATTTTCATATCTTCAAGGGTATTCTCTGAAAAAAATAATTTGTGAGGGTCTGCAACCGTCATATACAGATAGTTTTAACACCCTGTATAGTTTACTACCTAATAATTTACGTTGAATCAATATAAAAAGGATCGACAAAGTTTGCGTTTCTTTTTGAGATAAAAACAAGTTACAATACATTACGTTGCGTCTTAATGGCCGTATTTATAAATGAATCTCAAACTCGTACTCAAGTATATATTTGGATCGTTTTTCATACCTTCGTTGTATATGTACGATATTCGAAAAAAAATTAGTAAATTATTCAACTGTAATTCAGTTAAATCCTAAGAGCCTCCGTACACGAGCTACATTTTGCGGTCGACCCGACCACAGAATTGCCGTCGCGTTTCGGCGAACTCAAGCTACCCATAAGAAACACTGTACCATATACGTACACGGGCGTTCACTGTAGTCAAAACGGGCATCTGCAGTCTACTTGCAGTCGATCTCCGCCGAGTGGTCGCTGCTGCATCCGCCGTACACGAACCACATTCTTGTGGTCGTATGAACCGCGTTTGAAGTCTACTGATTACATAATTTAATTGATCAAATTACTCACCTTAAGTAATTGCAGGTTTCTCTTCAGCTGGAATACTTTTGGATACATATGGACTCTGGCCCTGTGATGTGGTTGCAGTCGCTTCAACTACACGTGCGGTTCATATGACCGCAAGTCGACCACAAAAATGTTGCTGGTTCAACCACAAGGTGGAGTTGACGTGACCACATTTTTGTGATTGTCTCGACTGCAAATATGTGGTCCGTGTACGGCCGCTCTAAGTTTTACCATAATTTAATATCATTCAACCTTTAAAAAGTGAATTTTCCACTATTTTCCAGGATAAATTTAACTATTCTTAAGTAGAAATTTCACTTTTTCAAATAGTCATATAATTTTGACTATTAGTTTTAGTTTTTTTATTATTTAACTATTAAATTAGTGAATATTCACTAATTTTCAAAGCTAAAAGTCAGCAACAGAGAATCAGTTAAATTTGACTAATTTAGATTTAAAGAGTATATTTTGTACTTAAATTGTTTATGGTTATATTAATTATTTTTAATGTTTTAATTTACACCATTAGAAAGAGCATGCTTTTATCTAGAAAATGATCCCTCTCTAAATTGTTTTCATTGAAAATTGAATAATTCATAAAACCTCAAACAGCGGGTGAAGCGCAGCATCTTAAGCGTGAAGCGCGCTCGGGACCACGATGTTCATCGGTGTCTGCCTCGGTGTTATTCGTTTTTTTATCTGCCATTTTGGATTTAGTTTTAATTAATATTGAATAATTATTTGGCGTAACTTCATGAGGCTTATCATTTTTTTTTCACAAAAAAAACACCACTTTGTTGCCGTCTGCCGACCATTTTACTTCCATGAAAATGTCTGCCAATAATTTACACATTTCCTAACAACAAATCCTACATATTGACAAAACTTTTATCCGTGAGTCTTATCATTTTTTTTCTTTCAAAAATTATCGATTTTTATCGGCTATTACGTACTTAATCTTCCTAACCACGCAGACAGACTGGGTGCTTAGTGTTTGAGAACTTTAATCGAACTGATCCAGCTAGTCAAATATCATGTACCTTATACATTGTTTTTTCTGTAGCCAACCAATTTCTTCCAATCAATTTGTTGTTATACGTCAAACGGCCACAGCATGAGTTGATTTTATGCATCAAAATACGTTCATATGAAACTACTAATTAAAAATGTACTACTATGTACTTGAAACCTCGAATATCTTTGTTGTTATTGGAACAAAAGAAAGAAAACTATACATTTTTGGAAAGGAGAATGATTGCTCTTTCGAATAAGATCAAAAATTATAGGGTGATCCATTTAAAAAAATACATATTTTCCCCTTTGAATTTGACCAACATTAGTAAAACACCCTGTGTTGATGAGATGAAATGCCAGCCAAGCCTAAAAAAATCTCTTTGATAAACTAGTAAAACTAGTGAAAACCCCATCTCTTTGGAGCAATTAATAAGCTGGGAATTTATGTTTAAAATCAGTCACTCTTATTTGGGACACCCTGTATAATTGTGCCTGAGTTGTACTTATTTAAATTATATTTCTGGTCATCCGTATTTTATTTTTATAGGCAATATTGTTAATAGTAGGATTTGTATGCCATGTTGTCTACGGATGAAAAGTACTACCCAAGGAATGCATCCAAATAAGCGGCATCCAAAATTATTGGTTTTAGTTTCGTGAAGATTGTCAATGTCCACTGTAGCGTCGACTATCCCGTTTGAGTCTTGGGTAATAGCTTTATTCTACTTTTGTTTCTGGATAAAATTTGAGATTTACATCCAAAAACCTTTCGTAATGAGTTTTCTAGGAAAGTACCTAATTAATATTATTAAATCCGATTGTTATGACCCACGGCCACAAAATTCAACCAAATGGTTTCGGTTCAGCTGTTAAAGTTCTATTTAATTTCTATTCAAACTGGAATCTCTGCAAGTTAAACACACTTTCCGACCTTTTATCGAAAGTATTCTGGTCCTTTTACACAGACCCCGTCGAAGATAAATGTGATGCTGGCTAAATTGAGAAAAAGTGAGTGTTATTCGGGACATGGATTGATTCGTACCGAATTTAATCATCAAGGAAATCTAAACCGCATAGGTACGATCAAATGGAGAATAAAGGTATGTAAAACCGATGAAAAAGTGGAAATAGTCGATATGTGAAACTGCACTTCTTTCATTCAAAGAGAATCAACAATGAATATCGGAAATAAAAATTTTTTTCTCCCAATGACATTAAACGTCAGTTTTAGTGACATTTATCGATCATAGAAGTAACAGTTTTAGACTCCGTTTCCCAAAAGAAGACGCCACGTGAAGTTTGACAACTGTCTTGCGCAGAAACCAAGATCAGTCTTGTTTATCTTTGTCGCCTCGCAACTAACGTTTTATGTCATTGTCGTAACAAACGATGTTTCATACCGACAGCCAATTTTTCTATTGACATTTTTAACGATATTTTCATATAGTGTGGAAACCACTTATGGAATAAAATTCTTTATTTCATTATTTTAGAAAATTATAAAAAATGCCGAGACACATCAACTTTTGAATTGAGTTGTGCATTATGTAAACATAAATGCAAATGTACAGGGTGATTCACGCAAGTATGCCATAGTCGGTGTTGTTTTTTTAATGAAACACCCTGTATATTTGCATTTTGGAAATCCTCTTAATGAACCAATTCCAACAAACTAAATAATGTATGGTCAATTATGAATTATACAGGGTGAAATTTTTATTTTTACAGCTATTAAACACATAAAATACCTGATGTATTTGATTTTAATACATTAAAATAAATGCTCATAATGTTCTCCACCTAGTTGTTAGCAATAGCACAGTCTCCTAAAGAACTTCTCCTTAACTTTGTTTAAAGTTTGAGGTGAAGTATTCCGTATTTCTGTAGTTATCCTGTCTTTGAGGTTTACAATGCTAGTTGGTTTTGTTGCATATACTTTGTTCTTGAGATAACCCCACAGAAAAAAATCCAACGGCGTGAGGTCTGGCGATCTAGCTGGCCACTCAATAGTACCTCTTCGTCCAATCCATTTATTGGGGAAGATTCCATCTAAATAAGTTCTTACCATTGAAGCATAATGGGGTGTTGCCCCGTCTTGCTGGAACCAAACATTTTCATTCGGTAAGCTAGGATCTATTGCGTTAGAATATAAGTTTGCCAACGCAGGAATAACTTCATTTCTATGCATATTTAAATATTTTTCATCTGTCAAATTTCCATCTATAAATATAGGACCAATAATATGGTCGCCTATGATACCGCCCCAAACGTTCACCTTTTGAGGGTACTGAGTATGTCTCACGCATCCAATTAGGATTCTCTGCTGACCAGTATCTACAGTTCTGTCGCTTTACGTCTCCATTTAATGTGAATGTTGATTCGTCAGAAAAAATAATGGTACCAAGAGCTATCTCATTTCTGTTCAGCTTATTCATCAATCTTTCGCAGAAATCCATTCTACGATCTGGATCCTCTTTTGTTAACTCCTGCACAAAAGTTAATTTGTAGGGATGAAGTTTTTCTTCATGAAGACATCTTAGAACAGTTGTATGACTAACATTATTTTTCACGGGCAATTTGACGAAGTTGGGTTCTCTTCGACACTTAACAAAATATCCACTTTCACATCATCTTCAACGAAGTGTGGTTTTCTTTTCAATGGTTTGACATGTCCAAGTTCTCTGAATCGTGCATAAGTTTTAGACACAGTACTTTGTGAAATATCAGGCCATTCGGGATACCTGTGATTAAATAAGTTTGCCACTTCAACTTGACTTCTGCAGTTATCTCCGTACCCGATCATTATTAAAATCTCAATTCGGTGAGTCTCAGTTAAATATTCAATTATTATGTCGACAAGGAAAGATTGTTTGACAAAGATTTTACCTTTTCAGTATAAACTGTCAACACATCAACAGCTGACAGAATAGAAAACAATCCACATCATTTACCGATTTAAAACAATCCACATTATTTACCGATTTTGTCTAATTATTGGCGTTTTTAGGCAATTTTTAGGTATTTTTGATAAAATAGCAGGTTTTGTTTAATATACAAATACGTCTAATAATTAGTTAGTTTAGATTTTTGATAAATCCATATTTAGCTAATTCAAAAAGTACCAATATTTCAAGTGTAATAAATTATTAATTTCAAAATTTCACCCTGTATAATTCATAATTGACCATATACTATTTAGTTTGTTGGAATCGGTTTCATTGAAAAAAACAACAACGACTATGGCATACTTGCGTGAATCACCCTGTACATTTACATTTATGGTCACATAACGCACAACTCAATTCAAAAGTTGACATGTCTCGGCATTTTTCATAATTTTCTAAAATAATGTCAAAGAATTTTATTCCATAACTGGTTAACACACTGCATAGACTCCGTTTCATATAAGAAGAACCCACTAGAAGTCTAGAAGTTGCAGTCGTATACGCGAAGAAGCAGCACATAACAAGCTTCAAAGCTTCAAATAATTCCCAAATATGCTCTAGTTAAACTATACATGCGATGAATACATTTTTAATATTGTTATTTTGTACTAACCTACAAAATGTCAATTTAACAATATGGCGCTGGTTTGGACAAGTTAGCGCATACGACTGCAACTTCAAGTGGCTTCTTGTTACATGAAACGGAGTCTACACCACTCTTTCACTAAACAACAAGATTATTTTGAAGTATTTGAAAAAAAACACTGAATAAGTAATCAATTTTTAACACCACTGTTCGTTAGTGGCTTTACAAAGTCTACAAACTACAAATACAATTTTGTTTTATTTGGATAACTCTCTAAACCAGCGAGTTAAACGAATTCCTACTTTGGAACAATTAATACCGAAAGGACAGATAGACGGAGCAGTGCTGGAAACTAACCCACAAATAAATGAAACCTGAAACCCGGTTATCTGAAACACTAACTTCACCAACCGCTCTGACATACATATCGATTTCTGTTCTTGTGTACTTCGATCTGATTTTTCGTCCACGCGACCGTTTCAATACATTACAACTTTGTTGATAGATACAATTTCCAGTAAATAGTAATGTAAAGTTCTCGTACGTCAACGCCATTACGATACTACAACTGGATAACTCCTTTTATTTTCAGGACAAATCCAAGACATCTCTAGCACCATTTCGGTGGTTTATTTTGTTGAAACCTACGCAAAAGTTGTTGGAACTTTTCTCGAATCGATAACGACTTAGCGTGTATTCGCTAAGGTAGAAAGTTCGTGGGGATCTTCTACACTAAAACTTTTAACTTTATTAACTGGTAATTTAAATATTTATAAGTAGATTGCGATTCAATTAGATATAAAGCGAAAGAGATTTATGGTTATTTTATTTATGTGTTCCATCGGTATTAAAGGTAACAGGTTTCATTTTAATAATTGAAATTTAAAGGGTGGGTTTAGATAAATAATAATTGGTATTTTCAATTACAATAACGTACCTACATCATATAAATAATTGCCAAGGATAATATAACCTAAAGAAGGTGGAGTGGAAGTGGAATTACAAAAGATTGCTTAAGAGGGGAAATCGGGAGCTGGCCAGATGGGGAACACAAGGACACCTCCATACAAAGGTAATCAAGGAACTCTCAACTAGGCTATTGAAACTGGGTAAAAGACATTTGAAAATAGTAACCAACCTGGTAACTGGATACTGAGGAAACAAAGCAAAGTTAGTGAACCTATAGTTTGGCAAGTTTAACTGAAGCTACGGGGCATCGGTAAGAGGCGAGGAAACATGGCGCATATCTGTTTTAAGCATACAAATGGCGTACGGTACCTATTTTACCAAGTAAAACTGAAAATACAAAGGTCACTGACAATACCAACGCCACTGGATAAATCAATATCAGTCAATTGAGGAAGTGAGGGGGAAGAGCACACGCACGCGTTTGCCAATAAGAAGTCAGCTCTCGATAAAAATCACCAATTATGTAATTCGGAGGGTGTGGTAATTATGGTTTTCGTACAACGCTGCCAGAGCTTGAAGAAGCTCGTAACAAATTTGGAAAAGTGCTCATATTTTAATATTCATAAATTGTAAAAAATAATGTTAATAAAAAAAATCCAAGGATACAAGCACATTGAAGAATTAACGTTTAATATAATAACAAAAAATCCCTTTTCTATTTATTATCACTACAAACTTAGCACTTTAGCTTTTTCATACTTGAACGTGGCAATATCGAATGTTTTCGACTGCATTCCTTTCACGGCAAGATAAATTGCAACGGCGACTCAATGTGGAGAGCACCTCATGTGTGAATTCGGAGACCAAACTAATATCAGTTCAGGGAGTAGTCTTACCGGTTCGCGGGTAATCCTACTTTATTTAAGTTATTGAAGTTATATTGAAGTTAATGAGATAATAGATGAAGTTAAGGAACCAAATGAATTTAATATGTTGATAAATCAAATTGAGGAATGTAATTAAAGTTAATCAAGAAAGGTAAGCGGGCGCCACCCTGAATAATATTAGTCGACTTGTTTTTCACCTCACAACTCTCTATCAACAAATCTGGAAATGCTGGAAGGGAAGGAATATGAACAACGTTGTTAAAGTTACAAGTTGTATAATGATTTTAAAACTAATATCACAGTGAATGATTGAATAAATGTTGTTTGTGTTTGTTGAAGCAATACGTGGTTTTACTTTCCTTGCTTTCTTCGGACAGGTCCTAGGTATCTTTAAACCATATCGGCTCATGGTTTACTGGAGAAAAAAAGCTTATTTTTACTACTGGCTATTAAATTGAACCATGCGATGAGCAATGGACATACGTTGCGTATCCCTTTCCTTTTCACATGCTCCTCTTCGAGAAAGATTTTACATATATTAGTAGTGTGTTCTTAATTTCTCTCTCTATAGGAGAGAAGAATTGAAATATTTGATCAATGTCAGTGTATACTGATCCTCACCAACGGAGATTATCCGTCGCACATTAAATGTAAAAATTTGCCTCAGCGGTGATCGATGCTACAGGTTCTCGACGAGAATCACATGTTGGTAAGAAAAAAGGACTGGCTACTCGCCGTCTGGTAGATATTTAAATATTCCAATGAAGTTTGGATAGTGGCCAAATATAAGGTCACAAAACTTGCCAAAGTATATGTGGCTACTGGCTCATAAAGAAGACTCGAAACTTATGGAATGGAAGTAGATAACATGGAAAATGGTACAAAGATACTGTTCAAGTGACTCTGGGCACAACCCAAACGAATGAATGATCAAGACCTTGATAAATAGTCTAATGTTTTGTTGCATCTAAGTTTTGATTGTATTTGACAATAATGTCGAGACAAATCATCAGAGAAATTTAGCAGCAATAAAAATAGTCGACAATTTACCAAGGTCCTGTTATATTTATGAAGATTATTCTTTGAATCCAATTCTTTAGCAGTCATATTCACAAAATGAAGCAGTTTGGAAAAGTTTATTCAAAATATTAACAACAATCAACAAAATCCAAACAAAAGTTTCAGTATTTATCAATTTAAATTGAAAACACTATTAAATGTGACATTTTTATTGGATGTGACATTTCCACCATATGTAATTTATAGCATTTTTTCATCTTTTGAAGAACTGGCAGTAATAACCATAGACGGTCCACATTCACTCTATTTTTTTTATTCGGTTATTCAACGTCGGGAGCACTCTACCACCAGCCTGAAAATTTTGGCGAACCCACTAGTATTCCAACCAGTGGTAGCGTTCTTTATCGAGCCCAACATCCATGGACTCGGGACCTCGGTTTTATGTCTCCTCCGAAAGACGGCATATCTACATTATACCTCGTGCTCATTGGTATAATGCCTGCGAGCTGTGATATGCTACTTCGTGGCCGCTGAATGGGCTCGATACGACGGTCTTCCTTGGTATGGGAACCCATCCAAGTACTAACCACGTTCGACACTGCAAAGGCATTCCATTACAGTGCTGGGTCGTCGCCCGATTCACTCTAATTACTCAATTTGCTCAAAATACGCTGGTGATGTTGTTCATCCATCTGCAAGTCAGGTTGAATAGAAGAAGTAATTTGAATGAACTGCTGCTCTGGTACTCCGGATTTTGCCAGTTGCGAAACTGCAGTTGATCTGCAAGAATGGGTTGTAATTTCCAATAGACTTTGCTCCCAACTTGGTCCATCATTTTTCCCAACAGGCGAATTCTTGTACCACAATTGATTTCCTTTTTGCGCTAGAATGGATTTGGAGTTGGGAAGAAACGTAGATATGATATGTCAATTCTGGTACTATTTTACCAATCAATTCTCTGGATTCTCTGGATGGCGCTGTGCCTATCGTCCATTTTCAGTAAGTTATTTTATAAAAATCATTTGAATGGGAGATCTTTTATACAAGAATTTCCAATGGACTGTCCTGAATATGTTCACACTAACGATTTTTTTGTTGTTGAAGACGCAGTTATTTATAAGCACTTTATTGCCATTGTTGTCGTATCGAAGAAAATGATGTCAACCAGCTGTGACAGTTTGGGTTGTCGCCAAATAAACGCTTAGATGTAAAGAAAATAAATTTGCTGATGTTTTATACAAGCTTTCGAATTTATGTTTTCGTTCCGATTGAAAAAATAAAACTGATATTCTGACAAAGCTTTATTCGGGTCATTGCTATACACAACGTTCATCTGTCAAGCAGTTTTCCGGTGACTTTAGTCTCATAGCTAACTAAAAAAATAGTCAGGAAGCTCGATGCAATCATTTCATATTATCAATGTATTTTATATAATCAGAAATGTATAAAAATGTTGACGTATAGCTCGTCCATTATAAAAACCGTCTTCTATATGACAAAGTGCCGATACAGAGTTTTTCCTTTGTATTATGTCATTCGTTTACTGCTGTCAATCACTATTTTTGCCGTTTCAACCTTAGTAAATATTGGAATTTATAGGTTGCATGTTATTAAAAAATATAAATATATATAAAGAAACATTTTGTAATTAATTTCAAACGAAATATAATTAGAAGTTTGTGACATATTTGAATTGAAAGTTGCAGCCATTTAGAAATTATTAATTTCCAGTTACCTTTCAAAAGATTCGATTTAAAAAAAAATAAAATATCAAAAGCCGGATGTCAGCTTTAACACCCCATTGGTAGTCGTTAGTAATATTTTGAATTGCCAACCTAATGCTACAAAATCAACTAGAATTCACGGCGTTATAGTACATTCAATAATAGCCTTGGTGTGTGTCATCGTTTGTGACGTATATCCGTGTTTTGGGTTTGTCGTTTATTGTTTTTGCTATTTTGTCACATGGCTAACCTAAAATTTGATAAATAAGATCATTAGGATCGTGTTCAGCCAAATTCGAAAAGTCTATGAAATTAATAATTACCAGCTTCTTTTTCTAACTGAAATTACTTGAGAACTTTTAAAATGCTCATGTTTTTCCGTGTATCCAGGCATATTTTTGTATTATCCAAAAAAATATAACGATAAGATTAAAATTCACTTTTCATAAATAATAATTGACCGTACACAACAAAGTACAGACCTAACGAGAACTGCCAGTGGGACTTAGAAAAAGACGTAAGACACATTGCCGCTACGAAAGGTACGTCTGGATCCTATTTTAAATACTGTAATTTTTCCTGATAGATAAATCGCGCTTGCCCGTAATCTAAACATCAACTAATCAAATTTTTTAAGTCAATTAGGTTTATACTTAGGGAGGCGAGGTCGCTAAATAGCGACATTCTCGTGCGCCGTCGAGACCTATCAAAATCGAAAGATTAAGTAATTTCGAAAAGAAAAGCTCGTATGGTAAAAACCATTTTAGCGGTGGGTATGGCGTGTACGGTTTTTGTAAAAAAAACAGTTACTTGGGCATTCTCGAGCGCGTCAGACATTAATACCACGTATGCCCCAAGTGCCTCTGATAACAAAGGTATACTAATCGGCGAGATCCGAATTGCATCCCAAAAATTCAACTTTTACCTGGCCAAGAAAAGGTCACATCCGAATTGCATCCCACCTCGAAAAAAGGTATTTACTAATTAATAACACCATTTCAGGTAAACTGCGCCGCAACGTTGCCAATTTGTGCTAAAATTCTTGAAATATAGTTTAAAAATCAATGTACCGATTAAAAGTTTAGGTAATTATTTGTATTTCATATATTTGGAAATAAATCAATTTAAATAAAAAGATACACATAAAAAGGATAAAAATGTATTAAACGTAAAATATCTAGTTAACATAAATAAAATAAACTTTTGCACTTAACATTTTTTTATGTAGATTATAGGTTAAGAGGTTCAATCTTTCATAACATACATAAAGGTACAATAATAACTAAAAATACCCTAAACCTTAGGTTTACACCTATACGAAACTGTTTTAACAAACTCAAACTTTGTAATTATATTTTCTTCTATCTCTTTAATTTTCATTTTAATAAAATCTCGTTTTTTTAATACATTGGTGTGAACTTTTGGTATAAGGTGTACACTATTAATTTTTATGTATGTGTCGATCTGAAACTGCAAAAGTACATCTAAAAATACATTTATGTTTGGATGAGCACAGTAAAAGGATTTATTATACCTGGAGTGAAAAGATTCACAAGCATTTGTTGTTCGTTGAAGAGTTTCTGAATGTTCAGCCCAAATATGTGGCGGAAATGTCGCGTTGTCTTCTATATAATTTTCGACAAGATAGTCGCAAAATTCACTTAGTTTGTCATTTTCCGGCTGGATTGCAGCCAAGTCAAAAGCGTAAACTTCTCCAACATCTTTAGGGTCAAGAAAAGATAAACCAAAGATGTATGTCAAGTACTTCGAAATTTCGTCATATTGGCCTGACTTATTTTGATACGGAACTGATAAGCCAACCGCTTGAATTTTTCTATACCAGGATTGTCCCAAATGAAATTTACAGCCACGGATAGATGCCAAAGGAAAAGTTTCTGAAATTGCTTTATGAATTGCAATTTCAAAATCTGCGGTTATGGTTTTAGGGGCTAAAGGAATATTTAGATTTAAGCACTCTTCTTTTAAGTATTGAAAAACAAGAGAATATGTGAAAGAGAGTTTGTTAGGAAGTAAACAGAAAACTAGGGGAATATAGGTATTATCTTTTAAAGCATGAATGGTAAACAATTGTAGAAAATATTTTGGACAATACTGAAACGTACCATCCACGTAAAGATCTGAAGAAGAAGACAATAAATTAAGGTTGGTTTGACAAGAAAATAGAATGATGTTATTTTCTTTATCGTTTCTCAACAAGAAATTTTCATTTTTATTGGTCACGATGGGGACTACTTCAATTGAATTGTGAAATTCTGTTACGCTTTTTGGAACCTGTATTAAACCATTTGACGATCTTGCACTATGAATGTTCGTTCTACATCCTTAGTTGTTATAGTATCTATCTCCCTATTTTTTATTTCATTCCGAATTAATTTCATTGGCTTTTCACACATGTCACTTACAGCAGCACATTTAACAGAGTTACTAATGTTTTGTCTGTTTAAAATTTCCGCTGGCACTTTCTCGTGGTTGTGATTTAACACCGATTCAATTAATTCATCACTTACACAATTTGTTTTAAGAAAAGCTTTACAATTTCGTTTTGTACATTGCCACCTCTTCACCGTATCTTTACCTAACATTTTTTGAAAACAGAATGTATACCCCTGAATAACAATTAAAACTTTACCCTTTTCACTTAAAACCGTATTGATCTCCATATTTTCACCAAAATCACACAATATATAACTACAAAATGTTACTACGATCTTTGCGAAACGAATCAGAATTTTGAACTACTGGTAAAGTATAAGCGTCAGCCCTTTTTAAATGCAACCATCAAACTTAATCTCTACTTAATACCCCATTAGTATTTAGTATTAAGTAAACATTTGTTTATGTGTCAATAAACATTTTGAATGTTACAATTGATTAAGTATTATTTAGTATTAAGTAAACATTTGTTTATGTGTCAATAAACATTTTGAATGTTACAATTGATTAAGTATTATTTAGTATTAAGTAAACGTGACAACGCTGTTGGTTATTATCAGAACATACATTAGTTTTGCTGCTAAAATAAAATTGGTTAATGGGATGCAATTCGGATGATCGTGGGATGCAACTCGGATGGTAAAAATTCTACCTGCTCTTAGCGGGATGCAATCCGGCCGTCGCGTACTAATCTGCCGGTTTGCGTGGTGGGGTAGGCATATAAAGTAGTCAAAAATCCGAAAAAAAAAATTACTCGAGCGCGTCAGATTTTCGGAAGGTGTGTTAAGTAGGCCCCAAGGAAGCTCCCTTTAAAAAAACTGACGATTTTGACGTGACGATAAGTTACGACAAATTTTTGAAAATGCAAACAAAAAGTTCTTTTGAAATACTCGAGCGCGTCAGAGTTTCATAGGGGAGGTTTATCTCGATATCCTCAAAGCATATTTTCCTAATCTCACAAAAATGTTGGTGGGTTCCCTTAATCTGACCGAAAAAGGTTTTTTTGTTTCTGGACGGCATATTTCTGTGAAGCGCTGTCTGCTATTACATGTTTATGGCACATTTCTCTTTTTTGCTTCAATTCTTCACTTCGTTTTGCTTACGGTACGTCCAAAAAACAATTTGAGGATCAACAGGCTATTGAATAATATAAATAAATAAAACTGTACATGTTAATAATACTTTTATACAGATACACGTAACTTTTTCAGAGTCCACGAAAATTGTCGAGAAGCTTTAGAAAACAATGTTTAAGATATAATGAAAGTTACATAATTTAATCATCGTTGTTCTATATCAATTTTTTAACACCCCCCGTTTTCGAGATATACTCAAAAAACGGGAGTTTGAGTTTTCATGATGCTTTAAGTCCAAAAGTTTTAACTTTTAACTTCGGACAAAAATGTAAAGAGACCTTTTTTGTGTAAAATAAAATTACCTTTTTTTTATTCGAACATTTTTTTTGTAAAATGTATCTTTCGCGATTCCCTAGTCGCCTCCCGACCTATTAACGTTTGTAATACTTAAACAGTTCATTATTGTGATATTTTGATTATGACTAATCACAGACCTACGTTTTTTTCAATTTCTTCCAACGTAATGTGTTAAAAGGGCATTAACAATTGATGACGCACACCAAGAAGGTTATTCTATCTGTGGCTGTATTGCTAAAGGGCATAATTCAGTTCTCCCTACTTTTCAGGAGAGACGAAAAACTAATATTGTATAAAATTTTCGATTTACAAATTCTAGAATAATTTGATATTCTGAGATTTGGTCTGTATAATGTATATTTTTTTGTCTTAATCCATTTTTTACTTATTTTTCGAAAAACTGGCATTTTTTTGAAAATTTTGAAATTTAACTCATTGAAATACTGTAAAGCAATTAGGCAAAAAGATATAACTCGATATATTTCCCAAAACTTTCATTCTGTAATAAGTCAAAAGGATATACAGGGTGTACCAATCTTACGACAAACTTCGGTATATGGGTTATTTTAAGAGATATCAAAAAATGTTATTAACAAAAATAGTAGATGGGCTGAAGGAGCATTTTTTGAAATTATATCAAACTATACAGAGTGCTGCATAACTCCGTTACAAACCAAACATATGATTTTTCAAATGGGAACCCCTGTATATTATACCGAATTCGGATTGGTTACATTTTTTTGATGCTTTTGATATAAGGTTTTGCCACGTTATACAAAGTCCTTCAAAAGATATGGACACGTTCATGTGAAAATCGTAGGTAAATCAACGCTCTGTAGCTTGTTGTACGTTGAGGAAAATGTATTTTGCCAGAGTTTCGAAATATGATGCAATATCTCCGTATCTTATTAAATTATCCAGAGTTATCTGGTAATATTTATTGTAAACTATTATTGTTGACCTCTTATGTGAAAGCAATAAACGTTGTATGTAACAAAAAATCCTAATTAATGATAAATTTTAATGAATAACTCATTCTAAACAAAACTAGCTATACCAAAAGTATAATTCTAACCGTAATATTAAGCTGAAGGTTCAAAGTGTTCACCGTTAACATCAATGCAATCCTGTAAGAGGGGGCCCAACTGATTGGCCAGCTCGGTCACCCGATTTAACAAAAAGTATATTTATTTTTCTCGGGTCTTGTGAGGAATAAATTTATAAAATCCCCGGCTATTAGAGATGACATGAAAAGGATAATTAGTGCGGCATTTCGATCTGCTAACGTTGATATGCTGAGAAATGTTAGTCAATCATTTGAACTATTCTGCAGCATTGCATTGATACATTTTGAACCTTTAGTTTAATATTACGGTTGGGATTATACTTTTGGTGGCTAGTTGTGTTTAGAATAAAGGATTTTTTGTTACATACAACTTTTAATGCTTTCTCATAATAGGTCAGTAGTTATATTTTACAATAAATATTACAAAGTAACTGTGTTTTTATAAACTTTGGGTATAGGGAATGCTTGACAAAAATTAAAGTTACATAATCGAAGATTCTATTTTTGCTATAAAATACAGGGTGTTCCATTTGAAATAAGAAAGAAAATGACAGGTTCGAGTTTCCGTTCACCCTGTATACAAGAAAGAATATAATTGAAATTTAATAGGATACGGAGATATTGCATTATATTAAAAAACTCCGTTTGGCAAAATACATTTTCTTTCTTCAACGTACAACAAGAAGCTACAGAGCGTTGATTTACCTACGATTATCACATAAACGTGTCCATATCTTTTGAAGGACTCTGTATAACGTGGCTAAACCTTATATCAAAAGCTTCAAAAAAATGTAACCAATCCGAATTCGGTATAATATACAGAGGTTCCCATTTGGTTTGTAACGGAGTTATGCAGCACTCTGAATAGTTCGATATAATTTCAAAATATGGACCTTCAGCACATCTACTATTTTTGTTGATAACATTTTTTTTGATATCTCTTAAAATAACCCATATACCGAAGTTTGTCGTAAGATTGGTACACCCTGTATGTCGAGATATGCCATTTTGCCCAAAAGAAAATGTAATTTTTATTAGTACTGTTAAGATATAACTTATAATATTAAAAAAAACAAAGCAAAATATGGTAAGTACTGCTTTTATTTAAACTAAATATTAAAATTCTACATCGCTCATTAATCGATCGATATCCGGTATCCAGATCCGGACAAAATAACGGCTTTTCATCGGAAAAATATTCTTTTTTCAGTAATATATGACCCTTTGGTTGATTGGATATTTTCAAATATATCTGTTATGCCCTAATTTGAATAAAATAAATCTCTTATTCTTAGGAATTAAGTTATACCGTTTTTTCATATTATAAAGCTATTTTTTTAAGTATCCTACTGTGGATAACTCATTTTCCCAAAAAATCGAGCTATGCCCTTTAGCATTAATAATTCTGTCAATGGTCTCTAATAGAAAAGTTTCATCTCATATTCATTCATGTTTTCTCGTCCTGTGAGTATCCTTTGAGGAAAATATATTACGAAAAACCGTATAAAAATGAAAATTTTATTATTGTTGCTAAGACGAAAATGTCTATTTAATAATAATACGAAATTTAAAACGAGCAGCTACTACCGCTCAGTGTCTTACGATACTTGAATTTGAGAGTGAAAAAAAAATCCATAAATTTCAACGAAAGGTCTCAAGAGAAGCAGTTAAAATTCTAAAAGCTGCGACTGGTAGCGGAAAATAAATTCAAGTCGGCTATAAACATAACAGTAAACTTGATTAAAGGTGGGTAGCTTTTATCACACTTCAAGATTAAGATAAATTTATGCTTCTATTTGCACCCGATTGGTTAATTTCAAATGCGGTATCACTGAAAGTTGTTCACACACCGAAAAACCGTCTACTGTAATGTATTGTACATGATTTGTAAATAAAATTTAAAATAAGAAAGTTGGTATTGGCAATGGGCTTGTTCAAGAAAAAATTTTAACTTAATAATAAAAACTAAAACTCATTTTAAACAGATCCCCAAAATTTTAGATTTTTCCGCTAACGTTCAAACCCTCAAATTAGTTGAAGAAATTGGATTTAACGAAAACGGGGCGTGGTTACCTGTGACGTCACATT
The DNA here is from genome assembly GCA_910591675.1 of Galerucella calmariensis. NCBI lineage: Eukaryota > Metazoa > Arthropoda > Insecta > Coleoptera > Chrysomelidae > Galerucella > Galerucella calmariensis. The sequence goes on from CAJUYG010001508.1 coordinate 26,589, forward strand.
GTATATGCTATACCGAACGTTTGAAACGCAGCGAGTTGAGAGCTGTGTACTGTGTATATTGTATCGTTTTGTGTAAGAAAAAAAATGCTGGACTGTTGACTGTACCTACTGTTTCGTTATTTTATTGTGTAATGAGTGAGAAAAAAGTGGTAAATGAATACTATTTATTTTGATTCCCGACTGTCCTAACACATCCAAGAATGCACCAGAAAAATATAAATACATTAAAACAGTAGACACTGGAACAGTAAAAATAAAACCTGGAGTAGTACCGAGATTTTTTGACTGTCCAAAAAATAGAGTTACAATGCATAGTTCAAAGCCACGGTCACAGCTTTCACAAGTTAAGCTCAGAAAATAGAGCCTCTGATGATGATAAAGTAGAGGAAGAAAATCAAATGGATATCACACGAATGGAACCTATATATCGGGAAATAGGAGTTCAGGCTTGCATTAAGGATTATGTACGTTCCAAAGCGATTCAATGCGGAGGTAAGGGGTTTTCTATATAAAAAAGGGCTGAAAAGAGAAAATGCACTAGCAATGAGATTGTTCCAAAGAAATCGCCAATGGAAAAGACCTAAAACCTATGAACGAGGAGTTTTCAATATCCACTAGCGATTCTTCTTATACATTTACTTCGTCAGATTTAAGTATGTCTGGTCCGAATAACTCATTTTATCTAGACACTAATAGATCAGAAGAAATAGAACATTTTATATGATAGAAAAAAATCCAAAGCTTTATTTGGGAGTTCCGAGTCATTCATTATTTGTTGTGAGCTTGTTAACTAAAAAAAAGTGAGCTGGACAAGCTTGATATCTTTTTAACATAAAAAAGATCAAATTGAATTCACCTTATAGGATATTAGGAGACGATTTTGGTGTGGCACTTTCCAGAGTATGTAGCATTGTACAAAAAACTATACCGTTATTAGCCAGTTACTTTTACCCATTTGTAAAAAAAGATTTTCCATTCCCTTCAGACGCAGATATAAAAATGTACAATGTATTACAGATTGTTTTGAAATTTCGATTCAAAAACCAAGTGTTGTTTTTATTAATGTAGTCCATCACCATAAAGATATCGACTTCAGTGTCACTATTCTTGAAATTCCCTGAAATTTTCACTCCCCACGGACATGTCGACATTTCTATTCCCACAAAATCTCAATCGATTTCAAAAAGCAGTATTCTCGAAATCAGGGAATAGAAATGAGTGAGGGAAAAAGGAAACAGTGTTGTCTAAGTTCTCAAAATTGTACTACCAATCAAAACGTACAAAATTTTGACAGTATAAGTAAACTGTGCTGTTTTTGTCATGAATTTTAACCAAATAAGAAGATGTTTTCAACTTAAATTTAACCTTTTTTTCTTCGCGGCATTTTTTTTTGGTTCTGTTTTTGGTTTTGCGAAATATAACTGTTGTATACACACATATAATATGCTATGTATGACCTTTGACTGTAGTATAGTGATATGGTGATCCTACCAAAAGCAAAAACAAAGTTTCACCATATTTACCTTAGTCATATGGTCAAGGATGATGTTCTTGTCGGAGCATAACATCCTCAACAAGAGGTTTTGTTAATCTAAAAATTTGTATAAATTTTTTAGTAGAAAGTTGAAACGGATTTGTCTGTGGAAGAACATCTCTTCCAATATTCATTTCTTCCCAAGCCTCCTCACAATCATCAAACATGGTATCATATGCCAATGTAAAAGTTGGTTGATTTCATCCATAATGCATAATGAAGTTTAAAAGTATACAAAAACCAAGAATAAAATATCCTTATATTCACAAAAAACAAGCCAACAATAAGTTTTGAGGTTAAATCTAAATATTTTCACATTATTTTGGCTTTTTCTCTCAGCCATGACCAATAGAATAAAATTCCCCTAGGGAGTGATAATTTCCCTCATTTTTCGATAGAAATTTTTCAAGAATACGGCATTTTAAAATTTGAGGGAACCACGCCCACTTTTGATCATTTCCCCTCTGAATTTCTATTCCCACAAATTCAAGAATAGCGGCACAGGTGAATTTGCAGAATCTGCTTTAATAAATCCAGTATCTACTGAGTACATATTTAATAGCGAAAATCACGAACACTTTTAAAATTTAAAAATATTGCAGCTGGAACAAACTTTCTTATGTGAAACGTAGCGGTGTACAGAGCACAATATGCAATGTGACGTCAGTCAGTTATGTCGCTTTTTGAGGAAGCTCCATTTTCAACCTCTAATAACTAAGTAGTGAGAAAAATTCAAGTGCTGAAAATCAGTTATTTTGATGATTCAGTTTTACACAATAACGTAAGAAAAACCGAGAAAATATTTCATTGATAACAAGCCCATTGTTATATGACACACCCTAATAATTATTTTTTTGAAAAAAAGTATCATTTAAAAATACAAATCGACGTGTCCAAGCATTTTATCCCAACACGCCCTCCATTTATTTCTTATCGAATGTATTCCATTTGAGTGTCCCACACTGTATAACAAAACCGTATTCTGCATAAAAGTTTACGGCAGGAAAATATGGGTCAACTCCATTTCTGCATGTTTGTCAACAAAAACCTTTTATAGCCCGCGGGATAAAACATTAATCAAAAGCAATCTACCATGCTGCGGGAGTTACTTGCTGCTGTATTGTGAATTATCAGGTGTTTTTTTTTTCGGTTTTGTTAATACCGGGATATTTAAGGGCGACGCACAGACGACCAGGCTTCTGTTTTAAAATCTGATAAATTTTATGAAAATTTTTAATCCCGAACTCTCCATCCACTCAATTTTTTATTTTAAGTAGAATCGAACATTAGAAGCGATATTTTATTGAAGATGTCAGTCATGATTTTAAATTTTTCAAACAACAAACAAAGTCAAAAGATGACACATGATTAGACGTGACTTTTTCAAGATTGGAGGGTAGGAAGATTGGGGTAATTGTTCAAAAGATACGAGGGGGGAAGGTACTTTTGAATAGCACTGTATATGAAAGCTTTGTACAGAGGCATATCATTAGTTGCCACTGTTTCAATGGTTCTTATCGACAAACCAAATACAAAATAAAGACTTGTGTTGAAATATTTATTTTTGAAATTTATTTAATGTTACCTGTAGCGTGAGGCGCTTTATTTTTCACATTTGATAACGTATCCGACTCACATTTGACACATTGAAAATAATTGAACACTTTGAAAATTATTTCACTTACCTGACTCTTGATAACTTGTTTTTTGTTAGGCGATGACATTTTTTCAGAAACAACACATGAATTATTCAGATAATGCTAAACGCCAACAGAATTTGAGGACAACTAATGATAGTCACTGCTAAAATACTGAATGAAATATGAGAAAAAATTACAAATAAATCATGTTCCATTTGCAGCCTTAATTGAAACTAATTATAGGTACAACACTGACCGGTAAGGGGCTTATCGTCATCCAATAGTAATTTAGTTGGGAGAGTTTATACCTTCACGATCGCTTGCCATCGCCTATGGCGCTTGCTGTATTTCGGTGTTCTTCGTAAAGACGGCCCTGCTACTTTTAAAAAAGTAGCGAAACTTTAAACTGCAGTAGAATGTCAGGTCAATGATGTTATTAGAATGAATGATTATTCAACAGAAAACTTTCAATTTCCCATATAAAAAACTTGGAAGAATAATCATTTTAGATAAGAACGTTTACCACAAATAATCTATTTCCAATACAATATCGCATAAAGGTCATGTATAATTTGTGTGTGTGTGTGTGCTTGTGACCAAAGTTCTGCCACTATAGGTATACAATCACATATCAATGGAAATTTCTGAATATGTCAACAATAAATATTGTCGGAGACAGCTGTCCTATTTGAATCCTCTCTATCTCCATCGAGATTGGTGATAAATAAACTGACGGTAACATTACGATGGCTATTAGATTCAGTAACAATTCATTGCTTATTGGAATAGTTTTAATACGTAAAATTGACAATAATTGGCAATTACAGATAATTGGTGGAAATTATTTTTGTTGTTTTGTCACTTTTATGGTAGCTAACGTGAAATATATCATTTAACATTATGTTTTCAAGAGTTAAAAGTAGGGTTAACAGATAATAATCGATCTGTTAACCCTTCATTTAACTCACGGAATATAATGATATTAAAGATGTATCATGAAATAGATAACCTTATTGAGAGCGAGAGATATATATATATAAGCTTTATTGTCATAGAAAGTTTTACAATTTTATGGGCAAAGTGACATATTTTAAGATAAAAATTAATAAAATAAAAAGATAAAAATTCACAACAAAATATAATAAAAAAAATAAAAATATTTCCTCTACTATACCAACAACACAAAACATAAAAATTCACAACAAAATATAATAAAAAAAATAAAAATATTTCCTCTACTATACCAACAATACAAAACATAATAAAACATACAAATTTAATATACAGTGCTATTCAAAAGTCCCCTCCCCCCCTCGTATCTTTTGAACAGCTACACTTTCATTAATAAAATTTGGAAGGTGAAAAAAAGTGTTGTAAACTTCTCTACGAATGGTAACAGGAGACGTAATAGTAATAGATGACGTTACAGTGCCACTCTGGCCAATAATATTAAATGGGACCTTTTGGCAAGTGATATCTCATTTGAAAGGCATTGACATTGGCTACATAGCCATATTAATTTTGTTTGGGTTTGAACTAATTTTGACGGATATATTAAATAAATACCAAAATTAAAAAAAAATTTAATTTAATTAATCAAATTTCAACAATGGATTCTTATAGCAAGTGTTCGAAATGTGCACCGTCTACTTCCTGACATAAATACATCCTATTAGTAAATTCTTGTCGTACTCGTTTGAATGTGTCAGCTGAAATTTCACTGCACTCTTCAATAATTCTTTCTTTCAAAACGCCAATGCTAGCTGGTGCCGTAGTATAAACCTTGGATTTCAAGTAGAAAAAAATCTAATGGTGTCAGATCTGGTGACCGAGGTGGCCGTTCTATAGGACCTCGCCGGCCGATCCATCTACCTCGATATTCTTGATCCAGGTAAAGTCTTACTGCACCATAATAATGTGCAGGAGCACCATCTTGTTGAAATGTTATTTCCAGATGGCCGAATTCATCTGGATTATCTTCCAGAATTTCAAGAATTAACGGCTCAATTGCATTTTGTATTATCTCCAGATACACTCCACCGCTTAAATTTGAATTCAGGAAAACAGGACCAACTATGTGGTTTCCTAACCTTACATTTTGTGTATTCACATTTCCATTGAGGCAAAAAGTACTTTTGTCACTGAAACAAATTGTTTTTGTGTAATGTGAGTTTTGACAAATTTTATTTGTCATACATTCACAGAATTCGAGTCTTCTGTCGGGGTCGTCATTTGCACCATTTTTAACTTGTATGGATGAAATTTATTTTTAGCCAACACTCTCTGTACTGTACTTTTACTTACTTCACAGATAGACGCAACTTTAGTTGAAGAGGAAGTAGGGTTTACTACCATTTCAGCAACTATAGCAATTTTTATATCATCACTAAATGTTGGTCGACCAGATCGTTTGGCATCTTGAACACTACCTGTTTTTTCCTACTAAGTTCTTGAAATAGGGCGATTTGGGTATCTCTCATTAAATAAACGTTCCGCTTCATGGAGATTCTCTCTATTAAGATAGCTGTTACTTTGTCGGCTTGAGTACAGAGTACGTATCATTTTGCCTATGCAAACTCTTAAACGTCTCGTTAAACAATAATAAAATTTAATATTTAAGCTATTTAGAAAAACTTTGCGAAGCAACAAAATTGAAAACGTCAATTTTTTTGACAGCTAACCAGAGGCGGACTGAAAAATCTTCAATATTCATATGTGAAATAATAATGTTGGTATTTATTTAATTAATCCGTCAAAATTAGTTTGAACCCAAACAAAATTGATATGGCTATGTAGCCAATGTCAATGCCTTTCAAACGAGATATCACTTGCTATAAGGTCCTATTTAAAATTATTGGCCAGAGTGGCACTGTGACGTCATCTATTACTATTACATCACCTGTTACCATTCGTAGAGAAGTTTACAACACTTTGTTTTCACCCTCCAAATTTTATTAATGTAAGTGTAGCCCTTCAAAAGATACGAGGGAGGGAGGGGACTTTTGAATAGCACTGTATGTCTTTGGAAGAGCTGTAGTGGGAGGTAAGAATTAATAATGAGTTTGTGCGCAGGTGGGCGGGCTCGCCATCACGTTTGGTGCTTGCAGTATCTCGTTATATTGACATATATGTTTCTAGAACACTCGCGAATGAAATGAAGGCTCATAGTTTCTTAAATAATTTCATAATTAAGTTAATTCGAAGTATCGGTGCGTTAAATGGAGTAATATTCATGAAAAGGTGCAAATACAACGCTTCAAAATAGCAATTAGCTCTCTCAGACTTACACAAACTGCCCAAAGTCAACATCAAAATCATGATTTGTATAAACAAAGTTCCACCAGTGTTAAAAACTAAGTTTTGAAACTAGTTCGTGCGAATAATAAGTTGAAAGTAGCTTGATTAAATTTTAAACGTTTCCCAAAACTCCAAAAGTAGCAAAAACAAATACTTACCTAAACAAAAACAAATAAATCCCCAAATGAATGTATAACTTTTGAAGGAAACGATTTATGAAATCAATTTGTAAAGTAGCGAAGACTTAACAAAAACTGACAGGGGACAAGACTCTTAAGTGATATTGATGCTCTCTTCTCATCGTTTTCTGTATTCCGTGACACTGTCCAGCTTCCAACCAATTTGTTATGATTTAATCAAATAGAGCGAGAGGATATTGGGTTGTCTAAGCTCACTTGATAAATGAGATTCTAAATAACCGTAAGCTATTGATAGCTTTCCATTTATTCATGTTTTAAATTTCTTGGACAAAATTCAGGAATATAGAAATATTCGGAATTCGTTCAACTTTGTTCAACTATGCCTGGTCTCTCTACGCCAAAAAAGAATCTCCTCAATAGGAGAACTCAATAAAGTAATGCTAGTGTGGATCCCTCGCCATTCTGGCATGGAAGGAAACGAGAAGGCAGAATCTCTTGCAAGGGAGGGTGTCGCACGTGTTTCAATCGGACCAGAACCTCCAATTGGCATAGCAATCAATAAGTTTTGCCAAAAAAACACTAAATACCTGGACAGCAAGAAGAGCTTCAGACTTCTGGCATAATTTACCGGGATTGGTTTATTCAAAGGCTTTTATACAGTGTGGAAACCACTTATGGAATAAAATTCTTTTTGTCATTATTTTAAAAAATTCTAAAAAATGCCGAGACACGTCAACTTGTGAATTGAGTTGTGCGTTATGTGAACATAAATGTAAATGTACAGGGTGATTCACGCAAGTATGCCATAGTCGGTGTTGGTTTTTTTTTAATGAAACACCCTGTGTATTTGCATATTCTTGAAATCCCCTTAATGAACTGATTCCAACAAACTAAATAATGTATGGTCAATTATGAATTATACAGGGTAGCCACACATTTAACAAAGAATATAGAACTTTTTGCAAAAGAATCTATAACACCTTGGCAAAATTACAAATAATAATGATTGATCTAAAATTAGATTTATCAAAGCGGTCACCCTTTTTATTTTTAGGAAATATTTGATATTTTCCATATAGGTGCTGTACTTCTCTACAAAGAGATATAGAAACTTTTTTTTATTTGGGGATAATATTACTGAACAAATATTTTCATTGCATTTGGTTGTGGATAAAAATTTTATAGTAGAACAAGATAATTGAATTTTTAGCGAAAAACATCGGTTATCCCTTTGAATGTTCAATGAGAGCAATTTTATGCAATAACAGAAATATGAAATTGAAGATTGTTGTGAATGTATCCCAAAGCACGTCAGTATATCGAAAAAATAAAACATTTTACAAATACTGCAACGAAACAGTAATAATTGAAAAAAAAAATCATAATAATAACGTACTATGGTCCGCTATTTTGTATATACGGAATTGATAACTACAGTGTTGCCAGGTTTTTTCAAAAGTGTTCTTAGTGTTTTGAAAAATTGTTTTACACCTTATGGCATTGACAATTTTATATTATTTAGAGCAGAAACGACTACATCTGACAGAGAAAAATGTAATGTTTCACTCACAAAATTTATAGGTGCACAAGTGTGTAGTCAGCTTGACAAAAATATAGAAATTGTCATACGATCTACTAACCCATCAGTATAATTTCCATATTTAGGCTCCTCTGACTATTACGTGCTCCCATACCTGAAGAAATGGTTGGATGGTAAAATATTTGGGCCGAAATTCACTTTTTCCATTTTCGGTGAACTTCACAAAGTTATCTGCATGATAAAATTCAGACTATCAATAGAAAAAGGCTTTTTCGAAACCTGCTAAAATTTGAACCATCCTCTTGACTATAGATTAGATCCTTTTTTTATTTAAATTAATGTGTCTTAGCTGCTGATGGCCATTGATCCAGAAAAACAATTAGAGTACAGTAAAAGCTCCTTATTTGCGCTTCCTTCATCCAGGTATCCAACCAATATTATTTGTAAACGCGTCGTCATGTAATGAAGAGATGAAATAGATCGTTAAATCCTCGTGCTTGAAAAATCAAAAAAAAGAAGACCTGCCAGTGCTTTGGCGTGCTAATAAGAAAGCGTGGGCTTTTTGTGATTGGTTCCGGAATTGCTTTGTTGTGGAGACTTTAAAGCAGTTCTAGTTTTGGACAATGCACCAGGTCATCCTCGCGAACTTAAAACTATACAACCAAATATAGAAGTGACATTTTTATGTCCCAGCACGACGGCTTTGCTTCAACCTATGGACCAAGGAATAATCCAAGCCTTCAAGCTCTATCACATTAGACAAACCGTCAAAATCATATTAAAATAATATGGAATGTGATCCTGATATACATGTTATGGAATGCTGGGAGAAATTTGACATAGCAAAATACATCGTAAACATTTAAAAACTGGAATCATACACATTGAAATGAAGTTGGGAACAATTGTGTCCTTCTCTTACTGCGGATAATGATGTAGAATATGTGCAAATTCAAAGTTTAACCACAGATTATAAAAAGAACATATAAGAATCCCGGTAAAACATCAAACGATTTTCAGCTCCATCGTCAATGACCTTGGACGTTTAACTCGGTATGGCCGCGATGTTGCCAGTTTAAAATATTTTCTGAATTTCTTACCAAATTGCACTGTCGACTCGGGGGGACAATAACAATTTCTAGTGCCGGATCTAGTTGTTTTGGAAGTTTCCACTAAAGGCGGATTCATGAAACATTCATTATCATTAAATTTTCATTATATTATAACTACATTTACATTAGAAAAAGTTAATTACTATAGTTTCCTATTTGATGTTCATGCAACCACATTATTGAATTTCAATTACACTATTGCATTGGTCTACTTTCAACTATAAATTATAATTACATTATAGTTTTAGTGAAAACCATAGAGATATATAATATAATGTCTATGTCTATGGTAAAAACCATTAAAACGCATGCGCCAAAAGTGTTACAGCTGTCATTCCGAGGTCTCCTTCTATGTCGATCAGCCACTAATACTTTCAAAAGTAGTGAAACTGATATATTCCAACTTGTTTTTGCTGAGAGAACCTCATAACTTCCAAATAATTGCAAATAACTGACCTTCTAGCACAACCACAAACGATTCAAATAATATGACGTTTATCAATTGCCAGTCTTGTCAGTTCATAATTAATTTGTTGCTTGAACTGGTTTGATTAGGCAGTGATAATGTAATTTAAGTGTAGTTATAATGTAATGAAAATGTAATTAAAATGCACGTTGCATGAATCGGTCTTAAATCTTTAAGACTGCGCCATGAATTAAAACAATAATCATAATCGAATATATATTTATATATTTATTAAATACCTATATGTACATTCCTATGATTTGTTATAAATGGTCATTACTCTTGGGAGATTAATTAGATAACACAAATAATTACAAAAATCAACCAAATTTTAAACTACAAATAATTCTTAATTTATTTATTATCAAAGGGAATACAATATACACCTATGCAAGGGAGATATGATAATAATTTGTAGTACCAAAGTTAATATCAAAAACTTTATTAATTACTTTTATCATAGGCCAAGATATTAAATTATATACTCTCATCCCTTGGAATTCGAAAGAACTTTATTTTTCTTTCCGAATACAATTTATTTTGACAGTCTCTGTATGAACAATACATTCCGCCGTGAGGTTTATTCATTTTATAAGAATAATAATCTATACCACTATATTTTTATAGTTAATATTACCACAACGCACAATCGATTAGTCAAATAACACAGTAGTTAATATCGCCGATTGAACACCTTCAAACAATGAAGCTAACAAAAATGGCGTTATGAATTTTGAGCACAGATTACAAGTGACTTTGAGCATGTTTTGACGTTTTTATTATGTTAGGTAAGATTAGCCGTCACCGTTATTGTGCATGGTTGCCAAGGATGTGGTTTGTGAGAAAAGTATATATTTATGGTATGATTTTTATACATTATAGTCTTCTTAATTGTATAATTCTTTTAATGTTAATAAAATTGATTTAAACAAGTAATTATCGAATATTTGTATCTGTATAACTATCACACTTGAAAAAAATGCTTATGAAATATTTGACCTATGATCGTGCATTGAAGGAAATATTATGCAAATTGACAACCCTGTTGACAAATATCTCGAAGCAGCCCGAACGGAGTCGACATAAGACGATGGGCATTTAAATGGGTATGTTCACCCATCTCTCTCTTTTTACTGTTCTCTGTCAAGCTTTCGTATCTGTTATCTTTATTATCTGTGGTTCAACTGCAAACAGAACCAAAACTGCGAATGGGATATGATGATATGGGCTCGAGAACAGATAGAATCAAGTGACATTCAGGAGTTGCTTGAAGCACAAGAATCGACTTGGAATAAATGTTAAATTTACAGCTGATTGAAGAAGAGGCTTCAACAAGCACTGGGAACGTTGAAAAGTATTGGTGAAGATTATGCAAATGAGCTTTGGATCTTATTTTTTAAAGAAAATGCTAATGCAACTACTGAATATCTGTCGGAATTCAATGAGCTTTTGGAAACAACACTACAAACGATGGCAATTTGAATAATATAATAAGGTCATCACAATTACTGCAAGGCAGTAAATTCGTGTTTCCAATAACTCTCTATTATGCAGAATTATTATCCTTATTATAATAACAAAAATTATTTTTCTCACACTATTTTTTTCTGTACTTGATCGAAAAAGATCTCGTCCAAAGGATGTAAATCCTCATTAGACGATATTAACCGATCAAAACTTTTCAGGGGATTCCCAAAAGTAATTTCTCGATTCGTTGATGTTCACCTTTTTCGGCACTCCATTGTTTCAGGTCGACGCAGAGCCCATAGCAACGACGTTTCGTTGGAGTTTCAACAGCACCCCTGGGGTTTTCAGAGAGTTGACGGACTTTAAGACCGAGACCGGAGGTACCAGTGTGCTGACGTACGTGCCAAGGGTAGCAGCAGACTACGGCACTTTACAGGTCAGAATTCATCCATTTTTATGTTTATAAATTTTGGCATATTTAACAATCTCTAGCCTAAGGCTTTGACCGATATTGATTATTATTATTATTATTATTATATTTAGACAAGGGCAGAGGGACAAATCCCTATTATGCCCAAAAACAGGTAATTACACAAGAAACTTGGGGGTACTAGTAGGTAAAGAACAGAAAAATAAGTACAATATACCAAATAAACTATAAGTGCTCTAGTAGCGCACGATCAAGTCTGTTTTTGAACGAGTTAGTCGATGGTGCAGAAACTGTGGATACATCAAGATTATTCCAGCTGTCGAATACCCTGTTTGGTAAGAAGTTCTGTCTTGATCTGACGGTAAAGTTTTCTTTTTTGAGTTTAAAAAGGTGTCCTCTAAGGCGGTCATCTGGATTTAAGGTGAACATCATATCAAGATTACCAAAATTAAATTTTAATATTTTAAAAGTGGTAATGAGGTCTCCGCGGTGTCTGCGAAGTTCAAAGGAAGTTAGGTTGGCCATGGAGAGTCTTTCCTCGTAGGAAGGTCTTCGCTGTCCCAGGGACAGTCGAGTGGCTCTTCTTTGAACATTTTCCAAAAGATTTCTATCGCGAACTAGGTCTGGATACCACGTTGGACCGGCGTACTCGAGAATTGGTCGGACATAGATAGTATACAGTTTGCGAAACGACTGGAACGAAACACTCGAAAAGCACTTACGAATGAGATAAAGTCTGGTGTTCGCGCGCTTACAAACTGAAGTTATATGATCAGACCAAGTTAGGTTGCTATTTACGATAATTCCGAGGTCGTTATAGGAAAACACAGAATTTAATGGTCGACTATCTACGAAGTACGGTTGGTAGTAGTGGGTTGTTTTTACCAATTCGGAGCACTACACATTTTTCCGTGTTCAATGGAAGTAGCCACTGAGAACACCATCTGGAGATGGAGTTTAAGTCCAGCTGGAGGGTTTGTTGGTTGGTGATTGGATTCGTATATATCTTTGTGTCATCAGCGTACAAAGATATTTTATTAGTTACGTGATAAGGAAGATCGCTGGTGTATACCGTAAAAAGCAGAGGACCAAGAACAGAACCCTGTTCAGATATTGTTATGTGCAGCTTCTAGACTTCTAGTGGGTTTTTTTTATGTGAAACGGAGTCTAGTAGTTAGCTTACCCTTTGCGTTGGCCAACAAGGAGACCTTCGATGGCTCGGGAAAGCAATAAAATTACTTGGTTCTTCACATACTTTGTTTACTCCAACAATATCCATCCAGCAAACACTGGGCTATTTTACATCGTTTTTTAACACAACACCCATGCACTAACCTTTTTACCGCCAATTTCTACTACCAGCATACTTAGACTTTTCACTAACAGTTTCTTCATAATAATATTACTAATCGGAGACACTAATAACTAGGGTGACTTTAAACATCTAGAGCTCCTCATTTTCCCTTCATGGGTAGAGCAAGTAATTATTTTACACGTGATTTATAGTTTTTAAGAGGAGAGAGTAATTGCCACGAAGCACCATGATTGTTGGACATGAACGCGAAAGGACGAGAGAGAGAGAGATTTTCTGCATATGCCGCGAATTTGGCATAGTGCGTGTCTGCCATCTAGTTCAGTACGTCAGCAACGAGTACTGATTCCTCCCTAACAGGAGTTTAGTACGTGGGCGCTACCGCCACGGTCTCACAGGTGGAGCCACGAGTACTGGATCTGATTTTATTATATTATGATATTTCCTTGAGGCAACACTGTTGGGAATTGGACCCAGGCCTTAGGTTCAAATCCCAACAGTATTTAATATGGAAACTTTTTGACCGATCTCTTAGTAGTTACAGCAATGCAGGATAATGTTCCTTAATTAAAATGCGATCCAGAGTGGATTCAATTAAGAGAATCGAGCAAGAGAAATGTCGATTAGAAAGGCGAACCATCATCGTTAACTAAGAAATATCTGGGCGTAAGATATTAATCGACTTCTGTAGACCCCACTAATTTTGGTCTAAGCCAGTCGAAGCACGTCTGTGGTAAATGTGTGTTGAAACTTAAAAATTGTGATCTGCAAAACAGCTTGGAAAAGTTATGGGCCCGAGCGAAAATTGTTTTCGAGGTCGAAAGATCAAACGGTAATTTTCTGGAGTGAACGAAGTAAACGGAAAGAATGTGGACAGCGGAAGAAACGAAAGGCGTGATAACCAGATTCGACAATGGTGAAGTATTGAAAATACTATCAAAAGACAAATATAAAAGTGACCTTTATTCAAAAGTTGAACGAAATTGGAAAACTGTTGAATAAATTTGTATTTTTATAATGTGGCGTTATAGACCATTGCCGAAGCCTTCAAAAATAGTGAAAAAAATAATAGTAGGATAAAACCCATTAGAAGAGAAGAGGAATATGTTATAATTGAAGAAAGAATAAATTAGGTACGGGAGATCCGAGTTCGGGAAGTGGGTGGGGGTGAGTTTTTAAGGGTAAAAAATGGTTTATCTCGATTTCCGGCAAAACTACAAGTCCTACGGAAAAAAGTTAAATGGCAAAGTTGTGAGTAATAAAATTCTCTACAACTTTTGTAGCCACAATTTTTACACATAACCTCAAAGTTTATGTGCAAAGTTCAAATAACCAAGTTTTTGGTTTTTTATCTTCAACTTTTTCAAAAAAAGTATTTTTCTCACGAAATTTCGTGAAAACTCACCTCATTATGTCCCAAATACACTGTAATTTATTTGAATTGTAATTTTTTTTTCGACCTAATTTGACCTTATATCGAAAAAGCACCCTAATTTTTAATCGAAAATTCTCAGCTTTTTTCAAAAAGTCGGAGGGCTTTTTGTTCGTTGAAATCTCTACTTTCTGATAGTCTGAAAAAAAATATACATCACCATGGTAAATGTTCTCAGACAATGCAAAAAACGAAAAAAACTCAAATTCGAAGTTTTTTCACTTAATCACTTAGTAAATTTTGAGCTATATTTTAAAATTTACAGTTTAATTACCTACTCAAAAAACGTAAGATTCATGTAACATTGATAGACGAAAAAATTGCAAATTTAAAATACACTACTATAATAATTAACAAACAAATAAGTTATTAAAGTTAATATTGAATAAGACATCTACAATATTTTGAAAAGATGTAGAATCTTCTTTAACTGATATTTGTAGATGCCTATTTATTGCTGTTTCAAGATAATTTATATACCTGAGTGACCTACGGTAAATTTTAGCGCATTTTAAGGTGTTTCATAGAGATGTGGGTTTAAAGTAACGTAACCTAAAAAATGGATTACAATTAATCAAATCTATTTAAAAATGTAAAAATGAAAAAATAACACTGAATCAATTAAGGTTTCGAAAATATCAATTGGTAAAAATTAAATCATCCTTCATTTTGGCAAACCTCCCACCCACAGAGGGAGCAGCAGAACAACATTGTTACAGGGCATATTATCAGCTTCAAACTTGTTTGGGCAACAAATTGACAGCAACAGATTGGGGCTGAAAGCAACATCACTGTGGCATTATGCCTAAACTTACAAAAAAGGATTTAATTCCAGAACTATGGCTCAAAACTATTTGCTGCAGCTGTGAAACTGGATGTAACAGTTTAAAATGTGGCTGCCGAAAACATGGTTTGAAATGCACAAATTGATGTACAAATTGTCATGGTTCTGGAAATTGCTCCAATATGGAAGAAAAAACCTACGAAGATGTAAATGATTCAGATGAAATTGTGGATGAAGAATCAATAGAGACTGGAAATAACATTGGAGACGAAGAAGATTTCGAAGATCAACTAGAGTTGGAAATGTTTTTCAAGTCTAACGATGAAGTAATGCCACCAAAGAAAAAAAAATTATCGGATGATGATTAGAATTCGAGATAATGTAACAAGATTAACGTCTTTAAAATTATGATAATGTAATCAAAATGAACTATATAAGTTCAATAGTACGATTTACATGTATATTCACATTTTATGGATGATGGATTAGAATTCGAGATAACGTAACAAGATTAACGTCTTTAAAATTATGATAATGTAATCAAAATGAACTATATAAATTCAATAGTACGATTTACATGTATATTCACATTTATATGAGATTTGGTATGCATGAATGTAATTCGAATTTAATGAATAAACTTTTTAACTCGAAAAAATTGCAGCAATCACATTTTTTCTATGAAATTGTACATAGTGATTAAGAAAAACTTTTTTGCACTTTCTGAGAACATTTACCATGGAGATGTTTTTTTTCAGACTATCAGAAAGTAGAGATTTCAACGAACAAAAAGCCCACCGACTTTTTGAAAAAAGCTGATATTTTGACGCGAGAATTTTCGATTGAAAATTAGGGTGTATTTTTGATATTAAGTCAAAATAGGGTGAAAAAAAAGTATTTTAAATCAAATATATTACAGTGTATTTGGGACATAATAAGGTAAGTTTTCACAAAATTTCGTGAGAAAAATACTTTTTTTGAAAAAGATAAAAATAAAAAACCAAAAACTTGGTTATTTGAACTTTGCACATAAATTTTGAGGTTATGTGTAGAAATTGTGGATACAAAAGTTGTAGAGCTTTTTATTACTCACAACTTTGTCACTCAACTTTTTTCCGTAGGACTTGTAGTTTTGCCGGAAATCGAGATAAATCATTTTTCTACGACCGTGCGTTTTTACAGGTATCGTAGGGTACTTCTTTGAGTAGGGCAACTGGGAATGAAAACAAAAATTAATTGATAGATTAGATTTGATGAGGTAGCTACCGGCATATATTCCTCAATGATCTTTTCAGATCTGCCCACCTTCCTTCCAGTTCTCCCCCCCCCCTTGGTTTGCGACCATCCAATTTTTTTTTATTAGCTGCAGACATGAATAAACATGCTATTCCAAAAAAAATAACCCAGTGTTTGAATTACTTACACAACTAAGTTACTTTTTATGATTTTTCGAGAATATCTCAGGAATTTCGATTCTTTTCATCTTGTTCTCTATTGTATTCTTCACAAATGTTAATGCAACTTTGCGGTTCACTTTCAGATGTGTATAACTCACTATTTTTTAAATGATATTTGTTCATATTAATTTTTTGTAAAATCGGCGCATGGGAACTTAAAAACCTAACAACATCATTGTATTCAATGGATACCCAGTTGATGCATTGATGAAAAGCACAAAGTATGCCGAGAGACTGCGAAGACAACAGAAGCAACAGTGTGTTGATGTAATGTTTGACATGACGATGAATGCGGCGGTCTCACAGGATAAATTTTTTTCCAACGATATCAACCAGAACAGACTTATACAAATACCAAGGGAAAAACTGTGCTAGACGGGTTTCATTTTCAAACAAGCATATGAAGATGCATACAGAGTTCGGCAAAAGAACGGGACCGGACAAATACCGAAGAAAATATGAATTTCTTGGAAAATCTTTCTATACCACAAATTTTACTCCAACTTAAACTATAATTTGAGAATATTTTGAAATATACAGGGTGTTTCAATAAAGTGCGGCGTATCAAAGTTATCTTTTTTCTTATGGAACACCCTATATTTTATTGCATATTTGGATTGCCCCTGAAAAATATGATACTCCTTCATAACGGTTTCCTATACCTAAATACAGAGGGTTCCAAGTTATGCTGACTTTTTAAAAATGTGAGTATTTCGAAAAAAATTAATAACTCATTGATATGACAAATTCTGGCAAATTTTCTCTCACATCTAAATAGTTGGACATTCGTTGAATGTATTCCACGATTGAGTACTAAATATTCTCTTTACAGAGTGTTCAGAATTTTCAGTTTCATTATTAGATCATTCAATGTGCAATAGGAGGCTTATTTTGCATGGAACACCCTGTATTTTAATAATTTATCGTATTTGAAAAAAATTTCGTCCTGCGAATGGTGTGAGGGTGTCCTTTACCTAGGTATTATACTTTTCGTGTAATTTACAATTTTTTTAAATTGTATGCTAAATCGGTTTTAAAACATCTGCAATTCTCTCTAAATTTCAAACTAATGATCTTGGCATAGTTGTTGTAAGAAACTAAATAGATCACGTCTTGAGCCTCCAGAAAGTATAGGGTTTTGCTATCCCATACCGAGTAGTTAAAAAGATATGGCCACTCTCACAGAAAAATCACTATCCACTTAGACATTTCATGAAATAACAGAAAACAAAAAGTTCATTACTTTTGGTTCTTTGTTGTTAGTTCCGTTAGTTCATGTTGTATATGATGAATTATTAAAATACAGGGTGATCCATTCAAAATAAATCTGATACTGCACATTGAATGATCTAAAATGATGAAACGGAAAATTCTGAACACCCTGTGAAGAGATATTTAGTACTCAATCGTGGAATACATTCAACGAATGTCCAACTATTTATATGTAAGAGAAAATTTGCTAGAATTTGTTATACAGTGTGACCCATTTCTAATGGAAACACCCCCCTAAAATTTGAAGTTGTGAACAGATTCTAATAATTTTTTGTTGAAATGTCAAGTACTGAAAGGTCTACCTAGGGACAAAATTTGAAATGTTTACTCCAATTTTCAGGGCATACAATATTTTTTCTTAGTCGAAAATCGAGATTATTTATTAACGATTTTTTATTGAAAAAATCACTACGCCACTGGATTCAGAGTACCCCTGAACAGGTGTGACCAAAATTTCATGAAAAAATATTCATTAATAACAAAGTTATGACAACTCAAAAATTCGAAAACTCACACAGTTAACAGTCACAAAAAACACCCTATATCAACAGATATAGCCATTAGAATATTTTTTATGATTTCAACAATAAAGTGCCGCCAGATGAGAAAAAAAAACTTCCCAAAAAATCAACGTCTGGTGTGGGTGGGATATTGAACGAACGTAATATTGGTCCTTTCTTTTTGAGGAAAACATAATGCGCAGAGGTTTCTAGAATTTTTAAACAAATAGTTTTGGGATGCTATTCACGAGCTTCCAATCAATGAACGATCAAATTTAATTGTCCAGTTAGATGGATGTTCAGTTCATTTTGCCAGAGCTGTGAGGCAATGGCTTAACGAACATTTTCCAAACCGATGGATAGGCCGTGGTAGTCCGTTTATAGAGTGGCCACCCAGATCTCCAGACCTCAAGTTTTGGGCTTTTTTCTCTGGGGACTTCTCAGACAAAAGGTTTACAAAAACCGCTCAAGAGATAGAAATGAACTTTGTGCAATAGTTCGACAGGTATGTGCAGATATTACCCCACAAGAACTAAGGAACGTAATCAGAAACATTCGTAAGCGCTACGACAAATGTATCGAAATACGTGGTGGATTAGTAGAGACTTCTAGAATGAGTTTGAATCAATTGTTGCACTGAATCGAAACATTTCAATAATTAGTTTTCATAGTTACGTTAATTAAAACTCTTTCCTTCATTATCAGTTGAATTGTGTGAATGTTATTCCATTATTTTCATTAAAAAAATTTACGCTACCTGTTTTTTTTTTCATCTGGCGGCACTTTATTGTTTAAATCATAAAAAAATATTCTCATGTCTATGTCTGTTGATATAGAGTGTTTTTTGTGACTGTTAGCTGTGTGAGTTTTCGAATTTTTGAGTTGTCATAACTTTGTTATTAATGAGTTTTTTTTCATGAAATTTTGGTCACACCTGTTTAAAGGTACCCTGAATCCAGTGGCGTAGTGATTTTTTTAATGAAAAAATCGCTAATAAAAAATCTCGATTTTCGACCAAGAAAAAATATCGTAGTATGCCCTGAAAATTGGAATGAACATTTCAAATTTTGTCCCAAGGTAGACCTTTTAGTACTTGACATTTCAAAAAAAAATTATTGGGATCTGTGTACAACTTCAAATTTTAGGGGGGTGTTTCCATTAAAAGTGGGTCACACTGTATATCAAAGAGTTATTAATTTTTTCCGCAATGTTCACGTTTTTAAAAAAGTCAGCCTAACTCGGAACCCTCTGTATTTAGGTATAGGGAATCATCAAGAAGGAGTATTATATTTTTTAGGGGCAATCAGAAAATGCAATTAAATATAGGGTGTCCCATAAGAAAACATATATAACTTTGATACGTCACACTTTATAGGAACACCCTGTATATTTCAAAATATTTTCAAATTATAATTTAAGTCATAGTAAAATTTGTGGTATAAAAAGATTTAAAAAAAAATTTATATTTTCTTCAATATTTGTCCGGTCCCGGACATACAAAAGTTTTAATTATCCATCTATACGCAAGTACATTTTGTTCCTCCATGCTTTTAGTGAAGACAGATTCAGCGCTAGACTTAAAAGTTAAGTTGATAAAGCATCACCGCCACTATTTTATGAAAACAAGAGAAATATTCGGTTGAAATAGGAGAATTTATTTTCTACCGATGGTATTCAAGATATTTATTTGAGATAAAAGTATTATTGCGATTCGTACACCTCCGGGAATATCTTTTTACAAATATAATGGGATAACATGAATTACAAACATTTTTCTTTTGTGTCTAAATAATATTTTGATAAGATTACTTGTTATATTTGGGAATTTTCTTTTTTTTTCAGATTTTCCAAACAGGAAAACTCATTTGATCATATCGTTTGATTCCATTACGTAAAAACACAATTTCATCAGTCGAAATAATGGATCCGATTTTTCCATACAGGCAGTGCTAACAACCAGTTCACTCTATTTTTATGAAAATTATTGGAAATGTAAATGGCTATGGTGAAATTTCATCTTGGCATCTAAATTTATTGATTGAATGACTCCCTCTGCTCATTTTGAACACTCCCCAATCATATTCCTTTCATGGAAAGCAGGACTAAATGGTGAATCAGGGAGATATCTTGTGGTTTGCCCAGATGGAGAAGTCTATTAGTTGAAAAAATTTTTGACAGTTCCAAGAACCAATCAAATTTCCTGATTTTTCATCATTGGAACAATTTCACCCAATCATGTCAACATTACACTGATAACAGACCTAGGGCTATTTTCACGTTGCTATGGACACAATATATTGATTTATTTCGATTTTCAAGTTTCAAATATTTAATATTTCGATATGTCACGATTTAGTTGTAATACTGAGGAAAATATAATTAGCAAAAAATTTTCAGTAAATGAGAATAAATTGAAAATAATTTGACAGATTTTTTAAAAACTTGTTGCCAGGCAATAGTCATAAGAGCCCGTAGGGCTCGAGTGGCTTTTTTCAAATGGCAACAAGTTTGAACAAAATCTGTCAAATTATTTTCTAATTTATGGAACTAGCGAGTTATATTTGATTAGATTATTTTTTTATTCACAATTTTCCGAAGTAGTTTCTAAATTTTTTTTTTCATTTCTGCATCAGAAAAGGTACTAAGCCGATAATTTTCACCCATTTTATATATCGCGTTGACACAATTAGGTAATTATTTTGACAACTATCTGACACTTGCTAGGCAAATAAAAGCCACAATGATTATTTCCGAGAACAATCACAAGAAATTTATTCCCACTATAATAATGACATAATTGGTTGAAACTTACCCTTGTGACAAATAAAGAATCATTTCATTGGTTTCAAGAAGCGCCAAAAAATAATCTATCCGAATAACCCTCGGACATTGATAATTGCCAAAAATGTTATGACAACTTTCTCAAGCTTGTTGCTTGTAGGCAACAGACCTCCGTCCAGGGTAGGGGATCTCTGCGAGGGTACTGCCACATAGGGAGTCCCTTCAATACTAAAATTTCTGATTAAGTGAGAACTGTAACGCCGTTAGTGGTAGTTGCAGATTCTTCCACATTTATCAGCGCTGACATCCTAACGTGTTATCTATGATCCTAGCCTGACAACTGCCTGACGTGTATCGTGAGTTTGTCCAGTTTTCGTTTTTAAAAACTATTTTGCTTATTTGTGTGTGTTGAGTATTCGTAGTTGGTTTTTATTGTTTATAGTGGGACTTTTATTTTAAGAGACAATGTCGAGAATATGTTTTGTGAAAGACTGTAATGTGAGGTGCACCCGGTAAGCTCTATCTTCATAAAAAACATGTTTCATTAAATGAAAAGTGACAGAAGTAGTTATTCTTCCACACAGCTTTGAACTTCCCAGCATTGTTGTTGAATTCCTAACATTTATTTTTCTTCATGTTTGTCATTGAAATAAGTAAAAAAACGTTCCATTTATTGTATACTTTTATTATTCAATAAAATATATAACCTTCATGATTATTGCTTTATTTTTCTCACTTCATGCATTATATGGTCCATTTTTGACATTTCATTTAATTTTACTTGACTATTTGATTGTTATTATTATAATATCAATCTAATGTTGAGTTACTTTAGATGAAATATTAAAAAATGGAACGTAAAGTCATTTTGCAATAAAAGTAAAATCATATAAGCCGCCAAAATCTGTAATATTGCAGGAATCTTCTTTTTCGGCTGTTAGCGAAGTTCACAACCATGTGATTTCTGTTAGAGGTAATGACGGGACTCTCAAGGTGGGGCCACCCGTACAAATAGAGGGCGCTACGGGTCAGTTTCCCATCTATAAGTATTTTTGTATCTATGCCTCCGTCTACGGCGTCGGTCTGTTTCCAAGCAACAAGCTTTTGAAATCTGTCAGAAAATTTTTTCGAACAACTTTCAATGTCCTTGGGTTATTACTACTGAAGATAGTCACATTGTGTCAGTGCAGGGATGTTTTCCTTTTTTCCTAGCAGAAGCGACATTCATTGAACGCCTTCAGTTTCATGTTGCACAGGTGTTGATTGAGTTTACTTTACTTCAGCGTCATTGATCTCTTCCGGCTGTGGTATCCGTTATATATGGACAGATTTAATCTCAATAGGTATTTCCAGAGGTAGCTGCACCGTCGGGAAAACGCTTTAGGGATAGCTTGCGAGCAGTGACAGAGAGAGTGATCTCTCCAACAAGTGGTACGGATCTTTATCAAGTCCAACATCCTTGGACTCAGGCCCTCGGTTGTACGTCTTATCCGAAAGACGGCATATCTTTTTGTTATAATACCTACGAGCTGTGATATGACTCACTCTAGTAGTGTAAGGTGTTTCGCTCCAGGCTCTACGACTATGTTCTCCAGTGGTTACAAATCCAAATACTAACTGTGTTCGACACTGCGTCACTGGTATACTGCTAGCCCAAACGTGATGGCGAGCCCGCCCCCATGCGCACAAACTCATTTTCTATGTTACCTCCCACTACAGCTCTTGCAAGACATATAAATGCTTTGTACAGAGGTGTATTTTCTTTCGCAGGGATATTTTTAACAGGTTTATTGCAGTTTTCGCCTAAAATATTTGACTAGATACAATGAGAATTGAATATTTGTCTTATTTGTACTATTCCTATCAGGGCAAGATTGGTAGTGTTGACGTTTTGACCGCTCTTAGTTCAATTATGTACATTTACACTGTCGGAAATCCGGATTGTCTGTCAAAACATTGCATTTAAGTTCGTTGCAGGGCGAGCATCGTCATTAAAATCTTCTCGGTCTCCTGTGAAGATCTTTTACCAATTTTCTTCTCATCTTTATTTCTGTCCAAAACAATCTAAACATTCAAAATGGCTAAATAATGTCGCCTAGAGTAATTGTGTACCAGCATAACAAAAAAACAATCTAAAATCGATTGTATATAGCCCGCGAAATTTGAAACCGCTCCCCTGAGCTTCTGTTCTTGAAAGGGGATTATAGTAAATATATTCCCAGCGATTCAGCGAAAATTAGACGTCCCAAAACAATGTGAAAAATCCACAGGGAAAAATGTATTGCTTAAATTTGGCTCGGAAATAGCAAAATGGGATTTACAAGCACGATCGCGAAGGGTCCTTTGCAAATATATAAATTAATGAAAAATTTAACGTTATCTTAAACGTTTATATCTTAGATTTGATTGAGACAATTCGAAAAATGTTAATATTTCTCAATATACTAGAGCGATGGGAACAGTGAATACAAAAATAATTGAACCCGCTTCAACAAGTTCAGAGGAGACACCAACAATGCAATAATATGCTATGTCCTAACAGTTAGGGTATCTCATTTAAAAAATTGGGTGGGCTCACCATAGGGGGGAGTGGGTTAAAGTTTTAACGTCTACTTATAGGCCAAACGGTATGGGTCATTTTAGACCAAAAGCACAAGTAATTAGCAATACGGCTGATCTTTACCCATAAGTACCTTAAAGTATGTAGATTAATATAAAAAAAAAAGTTTACCAGTCCATCGATTTCCAACTGGGAAAAAATATATAAATTTTTGGAATTTTCTTAATATTTCACGCTGGGAGGAAGATGGAGGAGGATAAAAAATACCACCGTGTAGGGGAAGTGTTTTGCAATAAAAAAAGTGTCTTGCGTTTTTTTTGTCCGATCAATGGTTTGTCCGGAAAAAATTCGGTAAACTAAGTATGTGTTCCGCATCCGCGCGACTCTGCTGCACGGCGGAAGACCTACTTTCTGAATTTCGGAAAAAAATATAAATATTCAATCACAAGTTTTTTTCAATCTTTGTTAAGAGTTAAGGCTGTGAATAATAAATAAAAGGTTATAAATTAATGTTTACATATTTTTATTGGAAAAAGGTATGCAAAAAATTATATCTTGAAATTATATATTAATTATCCTTTATACCTTTTCACTGTATACATTTTGTTCGTTGAATATTAATCTTTATATTACAGGAGTATCATATTTTATTTTGAAAAAATAAAGAAGATTCCTACCCGAATCTATTAATTATCCGTGAATTTTATTTTTCTAATTTTGACATATAAAGTGACACTTTTTAAAACTGATTGACATTATGAAACGTCTCACTTTTTGTAACTAGTTGCATAAAGTAAAATTTTATGCAATTGATGACGAAAAATGTATTTCAAAATTAGTGACAAAAAGAATTATTCTATTCATTAAACTGTTATAATACAAGTTAAAAACCTAAATTATAAATTAATTAATTATTATAAATATTGATAACACAATTATTACAATTATTCAAATTAATTCCCGACGACATATTTTTTTCATTGCTCGAACTTGCTGTTATTTGGGAAGCGGCGCACATTGCATTAGATGTTTCACCAAATATTTCTTGCGCTATAAGTTTTTTATTATTCATGGAATTTTCAACATATCCCTCCGCAACAGAGGTAGATTTCCAACCTCCATACCTCTTCAATTTTAAAATATCAGCGCCACTGTCTGCTAGGAAAGTGGCAGAGCTTCTTCTGAAGCAGTGGCCAGTATATAGAACAGGATTTGAAAGACCAAGAAATTGTGCAATTACTTTTGGCAGACTGCTAAATGTGTTAGTTCCCACAGGATTTTTGGTACATTTTCCATTCGCATATTGCACAAAAAATCTGTTGTGTTTGAAAACCTGGGGAAGCAACTTAATATATTTTCTTAATATTTCAACAAGATTCGTATTTTCAATGTCTCCAGAGGTAATTGCAAACTGCCGTATAACTTTTGGTTTTGAAGGTGGGATATCAACACGAAAATGGCTTCCTTCGTCTATAACATTTTCAACTGAAAGAAATGTTAATTCTCCTTTTCTGCATACTCCTGCCATTCCAATTATCATTGCAACCTTAGCCATTAAGTATTCTTTGTCATCAGCTTCCACTGAAAATTTGGCAAAATCATCTTTAATAAAAACTTTTGACTTTTTAGCACTGTACCCGTCCGCTTGCCCTAATATATGCTACCAAATTTGTATATTTTTTAATATCAATATTCCTTTTCAGATTTAGTTCAGACCTTTGAACATTGAGTAAAGTGTCCATAATCCAGATCTTTCTTACCCTCAAAATATGCAAGTAAAACTTTCTCATTAACATGTTTAATTTTCTTCTCATCACACCACGTAACAAATTTTTCGTACGCCAAATCATAAACTGCCTTTGACTTTTTGGGAATTACTGATTATAGAGCATTACCTGCTGCCTCTTCAATATCGCTTGGTAGCTCTTCAGAACTTGAATCACTCATTTTTTAAAAATAAAACCAAAAATATATCAATCTCGCTAAAAACCTTCCGTCTAGACTTTTTTACAAAATGTCAAACTGACAACTAACATAAAGTAACAGCAACAAACTAAATTTATGTTTTCCAAATTTTTATCAATTATATTAAATTTTATTTTTTTATTACTTTCTTCAAAATTAGAAAAAATCTTGTATGCAATACGTTACGAAATGAAATTTTGTGTAACTTGTGAGTTTTAGAAAATCTTACGCGTTACACAAAATTAGGCATTCCGTAACTGATGGTATAAATAGCTATTATGGAACAGACCTCCTAAATAACAGTTTCCATCCTTCAAAAAATTGTTTCAATGCCACCTTATTTAATATAGTTTTTATTGAGATACTTGGTTTTTTATTAAAATGTAATATTTATATTATATATGAGTAATTTGCTGAAAATGATAATGTTCTATGACAAAAAAAATGCCATCGTAAAGCTGACACTTCCCTCTTCAAAACGCCGTATTACAATTATTTATATCTACATAATAACGGTACAATAGTTTCTTCAGAAAATAGAGTCGCGGGGATGCGGAACACATACTTGTTTAGTTTACCGAATTTTTTCCGGACAAACCATTGCTCGGACGGAAGAAACGCAATAAATCTTTTTTGCTGCAAAACACTTCCCCTACACGGTGGTACTTTTTATTTTTCTCTACCTTCCTTCCAGCGCGAAATATTGAAAAATTTCGCAAAAAAAATTTATTGATTCTTTTTTCTAATTTGGGAAATCGATAGACTGGTAAACTTTTTTTATATTAATCTACATAGTTTAATGTACTTATGAAAAAAATCAGCTGTATTGCTAATTACTATTGTAGTTGTTACCCCTATCGTCTGGCCTATTATGAGCAAAAAGACATCCTCTTTATATGATTTTCGACGTGTTTTTATTATCTCATAAAATAATTAAGTGTGGTGAATAGTTTTAATTGAAATGCTCTGTATATGAAAGCCTATAATCCCGTTCTGGATTGGAGAAAAAATAAATTCATTCATAAACAGGTGATCAATAGTGGTGTACAAAATATATTATTCTACTCGCATATAATGGCTAATATTCACTTTTAATTTTCCAGTGCTGGGGTCAAAATAATATCGGAATACAAGCAACTCCGTGTACGTTTCACATTACTCCCGCCAGTCGCCCGGATCCGCCACACGAATGTAACGTTGCCAATATTACTCATCATTCCGTGATGATTACCTGCAAGAGAGGATTTGATGGTGGTAAGTTGCCCTTCGTATTTTTCATTATCCAGATCTTAAAGTAAGTTGTAAGTCAGTTCAATATCTTCAGCAACTTTGCATTTTCTAAATAGATATACTCCAGAAATCTGCTAAACAACAAGGTCTCCAGTTCGGTCTACAAAATTCTTGTTATTATCAGAAAATTTTATTCCGAGATACCCAAGATAAATCAGTTTAAGATAGAAATTCAACATTATTGATAATACTTAAATAATACAACTAGAGCTGGTAGCGTCTGTTTCACTAGAGAATGAGCCACCTACATCACAAAAGCATACGCGGAAGTGACGTCATGTTGGAAATTTGACGTTGGACCTTTAAACCATAGGCGTCACGATTTTAATCTTTTTGGGATATGAGAGTAAAATTTTAAATCAATTTAGATAAATTGTTTGAATATTTGAACAAGCAGCTACTTTGTTATATTAAACCAGAAATCATTCATTTTTAATTCAGGTTACTATAAATAATTAAATGTATTAAAATCAGTAAGTGGGGTAAGAAATATATTGGAACAAATAGTAGGAAATGTCAGTTAGCCAGCAAAAAACTGTTCAATGGGACCAGATGGAAAGGTTGACAGTTTCATCGTTACTTAGGAGAACAGGAATTCAAAAATAAATAAAGGTAGAGAATAGATATTTTTATGGATATCTTTATAGAAATCATGCTATATACTTTCCATTGACAATGTTACAGTAGGACACAAACTCCTGAGAGTTTGAAAACGTTCAAGCCCACGATGCACATTTGTCGTACGGACAGACTGTGCAAGAGAAGAGTAGTCAGTTGCTCTGAGAAATTCAGCGAGTAAACATCTATGTACAGTCTGGGAAAAATTATTAATAAAATAATGTAGTTTCAATCAAATCTCGAAAGCAAAAATTTTAAAAGTCAAACACTGGAAGTTATTGCTTATGTTATTCATTTAAAGAGAAAAAATGCGTAAGTAAACAACAATTAAAAGACTTTAAGTGCGTGTCGCATTGGATAATTACAAATTTTTATATAACTGAAAAACAAGTTCCAACTTAAACTCGATTTGCTTACAGTTGTAGCGCTGAAAAAACTTCACCTGAAAAATATGCTCTTGCTGGGGTGTTTCTAATATTCAATATATTTATAAAATTATTGAAAGTGAAACTACCTTCACGAAAAAATTGTAAATAGCAAACAAAATTTCAATAAATTTAAATAAAGAAATGATATATACAAGAAAAATAGTCATAAACAGTCAGAAGTCGAAAAAAATTAATTATTAATTGCTATAAAAGCTCAATTTTCTGAAGTTCAAACCATTATCATTTTCACATTTATATCTTTTTTTTATTCGTCAACATTTTCCTACCTGTATGCATTTCTTGAGCTGAAACGACTGGCGAAATCTGTAAAAAAAAGAAAACGATATTAATTCGATATTGTTTGATTATAAACAGAAGAAAATAGTATATTAAAGTATGAGTGGATATTAAGGTCTTTAAAACACTTCATTTGGTGAGCTACAATCATACTAATATATTTTTTTTTTATTGGTGAACCATTTTACCTATTTAAAGCACGTCTCAGCGTGTTTAAATCGAACTTTAAAAAACGCGCGTTTTTTAAAGTTACCATGGCAACATCAACAACTCGAAGTCTAAATGACAATTATTTCATTATTTATCTGACAGGAGTACTTTGTAACGTCAAAACCTTCATTCGAACAATATTTAACAATTTCAATTTTATAAATGAAAATGGAAAGTACAGTAGTTGGTATTGTTTAAGATATTAACATTTCGATTTTTCAAATCGGAGGAAATGATATTTAAATTAATACGTTTAACATTCTCAGAACTCATTGAGGTTGAACTTCAATCAAAATGCAAGTTAGTCTATGTTCTCCCCATTTCCATGACTACGCAATTCAACCATTTTACGTTATAAGTTCTTATTTCCATTTCTTGTTGTTGTAGTAGTAATAGATACCAGTATTTATAATTTCAAAGTGCACCAATAAAAAAAAATAACGTAAAGTATTCGTAGATAACTGGTCTCTAAAACACTTGATCTATTTCGAGCACTCCGGCTTGTTTTAAAGACCTTAATATCCACTTATACTCTAATATACTATTGAAAGTGGACTTTTCCGCACGCTAGTAGAAATAGTAGTTTACCTAACTAGTGCGGAAAGTGATACTTTTCCGCACGCTATAGCAATCGCCTGCGGAAAAGTCACTTTACGCACGTGTTAGGTACACTATTTTTTCTACTAGCATGCGGAAAAAAACCCAAAAGTTGACATAAAGAAACATTTCCTATTAAATACATATCAACAAATTAATTATTATTATTTGACATTCATTTGATGAGGCTTATACCAGGGCCATTAAAAAATGATTGAAAAATAAGTTGTTTTTTTTTATTGAAAATTATGGCAGAATTATAATAAATTTATTAATTTTTCAGTCATTTGATAATTTACAATCATACAAATATATATTTTAAATATTCAAATGTCAGTATACTCCCCAAAAACTTGACAAATTTACTTTTCCGCACTCAAATGAGTGCGGAAAAGTGGACTTTTCCGCAAGCTGGTAGGAAAAAATATTAATCAACCATTTATTTATATTCAATAGTTGATTTTCAATTTGGTTGGAATAAATGAAAATAAATTTAAACTTATAAAAAAATAAAATGTTTCGGTTAAAATAACAATACCAATTCATCAATTTAATTTTGAATAGCGCGTGGGCAACAATTCGTGTACATATGAACGTGAACATCCCTTAAGCTCGTTTAAACAGTTCATCGTGCATAATAAGCTTATTCGGGATAAAACGGACGAGCATGTTATCATGTCTGCATTAAATAGCACGTAACAGTGAAGGCCGACAAAGTCATGAACTAGTACCTACTACTCTATGTCACGCAAAAACAAGAGCGATACCAACTACGGAGCGGGGCTCATTTATATAAAATAAAGTTTACGAAGCACTACGATAAACATGAAATAACACAACTGCCTAGAGGTAGGAGACAAATAGATTTTACTGATTTTCAAGCTGTGACGTTTACTGATGTTTAAATAGCAATACCGTACATTTTAATGATGGATTTCACCGCCACTGCGTTGTTTTGCCATAACGTTCAAAAAAAAATATAATGTACCACTTCACTGCGCAATTATAACAAAAATAATAATAATGGAATCTTATTTTACAAAAATTATGACTAAATAGTTTACTAGGCTGCAGTTCCTTTATTTCTAGTACCCAAATTATTGATCTTTTGTTTGTTGACACTTTTCGGCCACTCATCCACTCCTCTTCGACCCATACATCTCTCAGGGGGAATTGTATTATATTGAAAGTAAACTTTAATTTTTTCTTTGTCTACAACTAACCGTAACCCGAAATTGTGTCGAACCCACTAGTGTTCCAATCAATAGTAAGGATTTTTATCCAGCCATGGACCTTGGTTTCACGTCTCATCCGAGCTCATTGGTATAATGCCTTCAAGATGTTATATGCGACTAACCCTTACATGCTGTAAGACGGCGTTTCCCCGGTTGTCACCCATCAAAGTACTAACCACGCCCCATACTGCTTCACCGTAATTATCGTATTAGAGACG
The DNA here is from genome assembly GCA_910591675.1 of Galerucella calmariensis. NCBI lineage: Eukaryota > Metazoa > Arthropoda > Insecta > Coleoptera > Chrysomelidae > Galerucella > Galerucella calmariensis. The sequence continues at coordinate 57,171 of CAJUYG010001508.1, forward strand.
TTTGCTCCAGGTAAAATTACATTTGGGAAGAGATCAAGATATTTTGCAGTAAAAAGAGGATCAATAATTGGTTTTTTATCATCCAAATTAAAACTAGACACGAACCGATTTTGGGGCGCCCTCGAGGTTGTAATTTTTGTCTGAAATAAAAAATTTTTATGCAAAATTGTAGGGCTAAAAGATATCGATCATGTGAAGGGCCTTAATCATAGAGCGTGAAGAAAAAAACAATATATGTTCGTACCTGAACCAAGAACCGAGCTATTGCTTTCCCAGGCCCCCACACATCCAAAAATCTAGCAATATCGTAATGCCTTTCCAAATGTACAGAGTAACTGGACTATAGCACATGTTACCAATCTTTTATCCATTCAGATATTCTGGATGTATTGCTTAGTGCCAATATAACCGTAGCTCTGCAGCATGTCGGTATTATAACGGTAACAATAGAACATTGGTAGTTTGAATTCGGAATCGGCCACGTTTGAGAGCTCCTGTTAGAGAGTAAAGCATTTAATCAGCGTGCCAAGATTGTGGGCTGCATGCATTTACAGTTCATTTCGCCATTTGAAGGGAATTAATTCAGCATTCAAACGGTATAAGAATGTATTATGAATGAGAGGCAGTAAAGGAAGTGACGTTTTTTTTTTTAATTTCCCAAGGGATTTAATTGGATTTTTAATCTTTAAAACCGCCGTGAATATTAAGATTTGTTTAATTATCGTCATTTGGTACTAAGGTCGCTTTTCGTGAATATTTCACAACCATTACCCAATGAAAGTAACTAAATAGAAGTATAACGCAGCATGCAATAACTACAAAAAAATACAGTTATTAAGGAACGAAATTAGGTCGACATTTATCTACAGGAGGATTAAAAAGTTCTGTCCACTTGTCATATACAGTGCTATTCAAAAGTCCCCTCCCCCCTCGTATCTTTTGAACGGCTACACTTACATTAATAAAATTTGGAGGGTGAAAATAAAGTGTTGTAAACTTCTCTACGAATGGTAACAGGAGACGTAATAGTAATAGATGACGTCACAGTGCCACTCTGGCCAATAATTTTAAATAGGACCTTATGGCAAGTGATATCTCGTTTGAAAGGCATTGACATTGGCTACATAGCCATATTAATTTTGTTTGGGCTTAAACTAATTTTGACGGATAAATTAAATAAATACCAAAATTATTGAAATTATTTTTTTAAATTTAATTAATCAAATATCAACAATGGATTCTTATAGCAAGTGTTCGAAATTTCCTCCGTCTACTTCCTGAAAGTAATACATACATCCTAATAGTAAACTCTTGTCGTACTCGTTCGAATGTGTCAGCTGAAATTGCATTGCATTCTTCAATAATTATTTTTTTCAAAACGCCAATGCTATCTGGTGCCGTAGTATAAACCTTGGATTTCAAGTACCCCCATAGAAAAAAATCTAATGGTGTCAGATCTGGTGACCGAGGTGGCCATTCTATAGGACCTCGCCGGCCGATCCATCTACCTCGATATTCTTCATCTAGGTAACGTCTTACTGCACCATAATAATGTGCAGGAGCACCATCTTGTTGAAATGTTATTTCCAGATAGCCGAATTCATCTGGATTATCTTCCAGAATTTCAATAATTAACGGCTCAATTGCATTTTGTAACATCTCCAGATACACTTCACCGCTTAAATTTGAATTAAGGAAAACAGGACCAACTATGTGATTTCCCAAAATACCTGCTCAAACATTGATTTTTTCTGGAAATTGGGTATGTTGTTCACGAAAGGTGTGAGGATTTGTGTCACTACAATACCTTACATTTTGTGTATTCACATTTCCATTGAGGCAAAAACCACTTTTGTCACTAAAACAAATTGTTTTTGTGTAATGTGGGTTTTGACTAATTTTATTTGTCATACATTCACAGAATTCGAGTCTTCTTGTAGGGATGAAACTTATTTTTAACCAACACTCTCTGTACTGTACTTTTACTTACTTCACAGATAGAAGCAACTTTAGTTGAAGAGGAAGTAGGGCTTAATACCATTTCAGCAACTATATCAATTTTTTTATCATCACTAAATTTTGGTCGACCAGATCGTTTGGCATCTTGAACACTACCTGTTGCTTCAAACTTGTGAAGAAGCTCCCTCAAATAAGTTCTCGAGATAGGGCGATCTGTGTATCTCTCATTAAATAAACGTTACGCTTCATTACACTTTGCAACAAGTTATGTACACTATTTTTCCTTCGGCCATAAATATTTACAAAGTACCTTAGGTTTTTCGCTACTATCAGTATCAACTTCCATTATAATAAAAAACCGAGACTAACACTTTTTATTTCTAGTTTATCTCACAATTATAATTCGTTTACACTTTTATGTAATAAATATTTCACTTACACTTCACAAAAACTATTTCTATGCTTTGTGTTATAATTTGAGAATTTCGACATAAGCCTATTTCATTATTTTTTACTTTCATAATTAGTATAATATTTTTTACGATCACGCGATAAATTTACGAAATATGATGGTTTTATTTATTTGAAAACATCAATAACTGTACCTACCTACAACATATAATTATTTTTAAAATAATCAGTTTGTAGTGCAAAATATTTTCAAAATAACGCAGAAGACATTTTAATTCTTTATAATTTGATTTTTTCTAATTCCTACAGCTGTACTATAGATATACCCAAAATAAGAACATTTGACAGCTATCCGCGTCATGACAATTCGGAGAATGCTGGAGTAGACCGCGATTCGATTTCCGGCCGTACCTAGTTGTTTTTTTATCACAAAATTTGGCGAATCTTAATAATTTTTGAACAGATTTTGTATTTTGAAAACCACGTTAATCGAATTCATGCGAACCGTGCGCTATGATATCACACTAGGTTCGCGTCACTATCATGTTATGAGAAGCTTTTCGCCAGAGTAGAGAGTGCGATATATGTTAATTTCCTATATGGTCGTAGGAAATAGTATATTACATAACGTGTGCGGAAAGTGACATTTTTCACACGAGTGGGAAATATTGTAGCACGAGTCACGAGCCGAGTGCGACAATCACACGAGTGTGAAAAATCACTTTCGCACGAGTAATGTACAGTATTTTTCTTACGATCATGTGATAATTTCACCAAATGATGTGTATTCAACATCTGACATATTAATACACAAAATGTTACAATTGAAGTCAACATAATTGATTTCAAAAGTAACAATAACTATCAATAGTGACAAAAATTCAAGTAGTCTAACTATAATATAGATAGGTTTTTACAATTATTAATTGATTGGATAATTATAGAAATTGAAAGTGAAATTATTATTGTTCATCATACTTCATACATACTTATCATGAATACCTTCCAAGATGATTACATTTTCCAATTATTATAACAGGTGATTTGGATTAGTTGGTACAACATCGGACTTTTGACGAAGAATACGCGGGTTCGATCCTCGACCTCGCGCAAATTTTTTTTTAATCAAGAAAATGACAAATATTTCACTTTTCAAATAGATTACTTCAAATTTAGATATTACATAGGAGAATCTAATTAAAAATTATACATTTTACAGCTTGCCAGTGGTCAATCTTAATAAAAACTCATTTGACAGCTTTTTTATCCGTACACGTACGGATAAGTTTTTTTCCGTACGCGTATGAATAAAGACCACTTTCCATAGAAGTAGACAGTGCGATATATGTCACTTTTCTATGTGATTGTAGGAAAAAGCTTTTTCCGGTCACTGGCGTCCATTTTCCGGTCTTGACCGGCAAAACGTTATTTTCTGGACGAAAAATTGTCCAGAAAGGTGTATATTTTCTGGCCGGTCTTAAAAAAAACATTTTTCAGTTAAACTCATGGTTTCAAACTTGGACATCTTGAAATTCATGTATTTAATAATCAAAATTTTATAATTTCTGCTCTTATTTTTGAGTTGAATGTAAACTCATACAATAAACAACTTATCAACATAATTTTATGGCAACAACTTGAAAAAAAATTACAACTTTTATTGCAAACTCATCGTAAATGAACTATAACTATTATAATTTATGTAAAACTCTCGTCACACCTTCTGGTGTTCATAGTCTCACTAAGAGCGGATCTTGCTGTCGACTTAATCTCTTTGTCTCATATTAGGTTACGGTTGGAAAGAGGCTCTGCACATAAGTCGTCCACTTTCCAACCTTTTGTGATAGCTCTACACAGTTCTTCCTATGTATTGATATGGAAAGTCAGAAAGTTTCATAATTGAAAATTGAGATATCCCAATCGATTTGAAAACTCTTTGCGTAGTTGTTACAGCTTTTGGAAGCTTCCGTTTAGAATATTCAAATGTACTAACTGATCTGTGATGCTCATTTTTCTAAATAAATGAGCTAAATGGAAAGTTAGAAAGTTAGATAGCTCGCTTTCACGAAATTGAGACATTCCATTTATTCAGGAAACCTCAGTTTTCCTTATGAAGATACTGAAGGTAGGTAGTTATAAAAAGTTGACTTTCAAAATTCACAGATCTTCATGCAAACAGACAAATATGTAGAAGGTTTTGTTTGAAAATGCCGTTTTTGTTGTTCGCAGCCACTTCAGTAGTAAAAGATATCGCAGAATAATAATTATTCATAGAGTTTCGAAAAATATTTTCCAAAGACACAAACCATTCAACTAAGACGAACGGAGAACATATACCTTGTACTAATGAGGCGCAAATACGCTGAAACCGGTCTACAAGTTATGTTGTCCCTTCTAATTGCAAACCAGAATGGTTGGTGTTAAATATCTTGTAGATATGCAAACCCCGTTTGACTTTGAAGTGTAATTCAATAGCCGTCGAGGCCTATAGCCCGGGAAGTAGTTGTTGCTTCTTAGTTGAACGGTCACTATCTTTGTAAAATATTTTTCAAAACTTTATAAATCGTTAGAATAATTATTATTCTGTAGTACAGTAGTACTTAGAAAAAAAATGTCGAAGATCTTTGTTACTTCAGAAAAAATAAATTCACGCACCATTCAGTAAATTTGTACCCGCTGACGAACATACGAGTCGCCGATGTTGGAAATATATGGAGGAAGGGGTAGAGCTTACTAGTTGGGCGGTTTTAACTGGCAAAATGATTATATTATGATTAAACAGTTCCTTCTCTAAAACCAAATTGCTAAAACACGCTGTTATTCTAAGTGAACATAATACGCTAGTTAATTTCGATTGGCGGATTACTTATCCATAATAAATGAAATAATCGAAGGGAAATGTTGATATTGATTGATGCAGTGCTTTATTGGCGCGGTTAGCTTGTGTTGATTATACATTAGAGTAAATATAGGTTTGCCAGTCAGCAGATGTACATTTTGTTTATCAGTAATCTGTTGTTTCAACTTGCCAATCGTGAAAATACTTATTTGTATGTATGACAAGTAATCAATAATATATTGCATGACTATTGGGTCGTAAATAAAAAATTAGGCTTTCTAACCTTGGCCTAAGCAGATCATCCAGCTGCGCCCATATAGTAGGCACGCGAAACTTGTTTTCTATTAATAGTTTGACAACAAGCCACATAACAGCAATTTCTAGTGGTGGTCGAAAAACCCTTGAAGAAGTGGTGAGCAAAATCGGTCTCCACCTTGTTTCATGATTCTGCAAGACCAAGGCCAATACTGAATTGATAAGAGCAATACAAAAACCGAAACAAAGAATGTAAGACCAAAATAAGAGCTGTAACTTACGCTGGTAATGGGATATATGAGTATATCTGTTATTTTTTGAATTTACAGGAGTCGAAGCTGCGGCACTTGAGCCTGGGAAATGTTTGAATGCCTTGAGACCTTGACAAAATGGGAGGATCAGCTTATTTAATTTTAATAATCAATGTTGAACATTTATCATTTATAAACCTTTAAAAAATATTAAAACAACATAACTAACAGGATAAAACCCTTTCGGTCCTGGCGTACATTGTAGTGTACGGCAATTCAAATCTATCCTAATACAAAATTTATTTTGATTATGACCATTGCATCCCAGCATACACTTGAGTGTATATTGTAATAACGTTATAATACATGTGATATATACCATCTATAGGCACAGAAATGAGAATTAAATATTCCAATTTTACAGCGATCTTGTTTCGAGCGGAATCGACAAGAAGTGATGTGTTTAGTATTTTTTTGTTTGTGTTTTCTCCGATTATCTGAGTTGTACATTTTTTTAGTTATAAACGACACTTCAAACTAACTGTCTAAAATATTAGTTAGTGCTTTGGTGATTTTTCGGATTTTTCGTCAAATATAGATACGTACAATATTGTATACATTGGGTCTTGGTGAAATAAGTAAATATACCTACCTAACTTATTTTTTGAGTTCATAAAAAGTACTCTTTCAGCATTTTTTTCAAGATGAGTGAAAGACTGTTTTCATACGAAGAGCTTGTTTACTATTTGGAAAATAATGACTCAGTCCTTGATATTTTGAGCGAAGATGACGGATATGGGAGATTGATTCTCATATACCAGAAGATTCATTTGAAATTGATGATTTTCAAAGTGCACGTGAGCTAATAAGATGTATTCAAATAATTAGGTGCTGACTTGGAACCTGAGCAGGATGAGGTATTTGCAGATGTTCCTCATGTTTCTGTGCAGGATCAAGTGGATGTGGACGTAGAAATGACCAAACCTTCTATTGAACTTGTAAACCCCCAAAAAGTTTCAGAAATTTTTTTTTTGCTAATGTTAAAAGAAATAATGAATATTTATATTTTTTGCTTTGGGGGTTATGATTCTGTCAAGTCCCAGTGTACACTACGGTGTACACATCAAATGTCGAAATTGGATAAAGATAAGATTTATTAACAAAAACTAAAAATCATTAAAAAAATAAAGATATTATGTACCAAATTTCATAATTGTATCCCAAATTTAAAAAAATAGGGACCTAAAGTGTTGCAAGATTGATACTGGTTATGTGAGACCATCTGTATCTGTAGAATAGGGAGGAGGAGTTGTCCTCCTAGGTCATCGTCCATCCTGTCCTTCCCAGAAAGGTGGACAGGTCACTAGGAGACATCTCCTTTATATCGGCAGGTGTAGGCCAAGACTCACCGAACACACACTCTCTTATTGACGATAGCTCCGGACACTCGAATAAGACATGACTGACCGTTTCATTTTCCTGTTCACACATCCTGCATAGAGGTGTGTCCACTAGCCCCATAGTATGGAAGTGTTTCCTTAGTTGGCAGGGGCCAGTCAGAAATCCTACTGTTAAACACAGGTTTTTCCTGGCCATCGTCAAATATTTCTTCGGCGCAGGCTTCCTAGGGTCGCCCAGGGTGATCCTGGCAAGACTGCATCCTTTGATTCCATCCCATCTCTTCAGGGATTGAGCAGGGGTGTAACGTTTGGCTAGTTCCGCAATTGTCGAAGTCGTTAGGCCGTAGGAGTCACTGGGTCCTAAAATTCTTAGTCCAGCCGTTTCCTTGGCTAAAGAATCGGCAATGCTTTACTCCTGTCGTGCCCTTTAACCCACCTCAGGATAATATTGTTATCTGCCGAGGCGTTAGCTAAATCTTGGTGGCACTCTTGTACTAGCCCCGATATAACACGTTGTCTGTTCAAGGCTAATAGGGCTTGTCTACTATCAATGCAGATTGTTATGTTTCCCATTCCCCACTCAATCCTTAGGCTTAGTGCTCTCGACTAAACTCCACATCCTGAGCCTCCTTCCATTTTTGAGCCAACTGTATATATGCGTATTGCATTTGCAGCATCTGGCTCTGTGTTTAATTTTATTTGTATTAAGTAAGACCATGGTCAAGACTCCAAGTATTTGAGTAAGACCAATACCGGATAAGCAAGACTGATACATACCAAGACTCTCTGGTCTTGGTTTTGTGTTTTCAGTTCTAAAATGTTTTGGGGATGCCTAGAAAAACTTGATGAGTTTGGCAAGAGGAACATCGTCACCATACTGTGGGTTCTAGGATACACTGGAAAAGAAGGAAATAAAATAGTATGTGAACTAGCACAGAGAGAGGGGTTGAATGACCCTTTAGGCAACCGGAAACCTTTTGCGGTATTAATGGAAATCACGAGAAAAGAAAAAGAAAAACGGGAGGATTGGACTATTGGACTGAACTAGTAGGACTGAGAAGATCAAAGATACTTCTGAGACAGTACGATCAGGTAAACTAAAACTGGTAGAGAATTAAGAATTTATATTTTGTGGAGATGAAGAAGAAATCTCCACCCACATACTTGCGAAATGTAAGGTGCTGCAAAAATAATACCTCTGCTACTAATCAGAAGGGACATCACTTGTAGACTCATCATCCACAAGCTGCTTCTAATTAGATATCTCATCCCCGTTTAACTAAGAAGTGAATTCAATATCTGTCGTGGCATATAGCCAGAGAAGTAGTTGTTGCTTGTTAGTGAACGGTCTCTGCTCTTTAAAAAGTATTTTCCAAAAACTTTGGGGCGTCATAACAGTATTTACCTATTATTTTTGATATCTATTGATAACACGCTTTACTAAAATGACATTTTTTCACAGTAAA
>CAJUYG010001509.1:0-16275 GCA_910591675.1 Galerucella calmariensis
GTGTCAGCTTTTTATATATGATATTCTGGAAAAGGGATGACATAATTTGCGACTAATGATAGGTATACATTTTTGTTACAAAAATGAAGCAGTTTTTTATGGCGCCCTCTAGGAAATACCTACATCGAAATGGATAGCATAATATAATTTCACAGTCCCTGACATCCCCATATTCAAATTTTTACGTTTGTAAATCCAAAATCTCCCAATTCACATAGAAAAAACATTTTTAACATTTCAACTTTGCCACTCTGTATCTTTCTTATCATCAATATTTTATTAAAGGAAGTTGCGTCAGATTGTAATATTCTTAGGCAAAGAATCACTATGGACCATTACTTACGCACCTGCCTGTAGTACGCATGGGAGTCATAGTATGTTCAGGGTGGATTAAAAATGGTGGACTTGGATGGATTTTCAGTTTGTTTAATGAAAATTCTTCACTGATAACGTCAAGTAATAAAATTTCTTATGCAAAACCATAAAAAAAATGTCTTTATTGCAAAACGATAAAAGTATACATCAATATGCTGTAAGTTTAACTTTTATTTCCTCCTTTCTTGGTAAATCTACAGCAAAGATCTTTTATTTTTATCGATTTTCAATTAATAGCTTGCTATAAATGTTATGACGTTATTTTGAAGTATTTCCTCTTCGTGTAGATATTGTAAATGCCACCAGAGAAGAAAAAAAATTGTCGCTGTTCAGAATGACAACCAAGAAGAAACGTCCCGTAAATATTACAATAACATACATGGGGAGCAAAATTTTATAAAAATAGTTGAAGTACATGTTAAAGAGTGATAAAATAATTAAATATTTCTACTCAGTTGAAGATTGAGATTTGTAATAGTTATAAATTATAATGTTTAGTTAAACTATACGTGTATACAACTGGAACACATTTTTTTTGTTTCAATCTGCTGTGTTTAATTTGCAGTAATATTATAATAATAAGTAACAGTGGATTGTTAGGTTTGTTTCTCACATAATGAACACTTTGTGAAGAACATAAGACAGGACCGGCCCAGAGTATTTTAGAAATAACACAAAAGTTTATGTACTTTTTGGAAAATACCTTTTAATTTTACAAAATTAGTTTTAAATAACAATAATTACCCAACAGAACTTATAAACAAGGAATATACAGGGTGTCCAGAAACTTTCCTGTCGACGGGAAATTAAAGTTACTAGAGGTGATTTTTAAGTCGATTTAGCTCAAATTACCTTGATCCGAAAATGTTTTCTGTCCATACTTGGATTTTTATACTAGTTCAAACTCTTCTAAATATTTTTTAAAGTCACAATATTATTTTAATGACAAAAGATCACAAAATGGTGAAATAAACATAATACCGGTATACTAAATAGTATAACACCCACGTAAACAAACATAACAGCTGGTAATACTCGTTTATTACTTACCCTTAAAATTTTCTGCACGACAACAAAACAAAACACGCCTGCCACACGTGAAGCATTCGCGCAACTTACTCGATGGTGAGGGTGCGATAGTTAGTAGACCGAATGAAACAGAAGATGGTCGAGTGTTGCGTTTCATACTTATAGTATTAGAGAAATGAAGGCATTCCATATTAGGATACATTTCCATATTTGGTGACTTTCCTCTACATATTAAGTATTCTATTAACTGTAATTAATAACACTGCTGGCAATCAACATTTTGCGCTGAGAGTCTAGCTCTGAGACTGAGGAGAGAGCGCGAGAGCCCACGCGCTCAAGGTAACAACGTAACGTAACAGTCAGATCTTTTGCATCGCGACCCCCAGCGCTCCAGCCTAACGTAAAGAACTAAAGTTCTAATAATATTAAATATTGTTTCTTTCAACATTCAACCGTTTTTGATATATTTTCCTGAAGCCGTACCTGCTTAATATGCACCAGCTTGGGTAGATACACACACACACATACACATTCCCTATATCACCTCAGCACTATGATACTAATCAAACGAACGCTAACCGTAATGGCGCGATATCACGCACAGTACCCTAATTGACTTGTGAAATCGCCAACACCACAAACACTACTTTTAAACCCTTCTAAAATATGCTTATTGTTTCTTTAAGGCATCTCTATAGGACAGTCCGTTCGTGCAAACGATACCACACTCACTTATTATTACGTCTTTGTTTTGTGTTTTTGTTGAAAAGAGTAGGTAGATATGTTGTCAGTACAATTATAACTTTGTTATAAATCGTATTTTGCATTTCGAGTCCTCGAGGTAAGAGAAGTTTGTTGCTTAAACAACGGATACGAGTTTAGATGTGTTTTATGAATGATTGAAATAATAAGAAAGATGTGATTGGGACGCCTGAGGAACTTTAGAATTAACAATAAAGAGGCAATCAACGAATTGTGTTTTTTTTAAGGGGAACATATCAATTTGTGAAGAAGTGCCGGAAAAAGGTCATAAAATGATTTTAACATTAATAAAAGTAGGTCTAACGTGTACAAATGAATAATTAGATATGTAAATGATATTATGGGCAACTTTTAGTTTTGTAGGGTTCCTTTATATCCGTTAAATAATCACTGAGACTATCAAAACCATACCAAAATAACCGAAACACACTTACACGTAATTACATCGGCCAATAACACACTTAAACAATCAATTACACTAAAAAAACACCCAAATGCACACAAAAAAGAGCGGGAATACACAATTAGACGTTATTAGAGTTAATAGTGCAAATAATAGTACACCAAACAGACCGAAACATTGAATAAAGCACGAAAATACGTTAAAATATGTTAATTTCCTTCAAAAACGAACAATAACACACAAAAAACCCATCAAAAATAAATAAAAACATCTGATATCGTACAATTTGACTATAATCCGATCAATAACAATCTGAAACAATCAATTACACTCAAAAACACCCAAAATCACTCAAAAAGAGACCGAAACCTTAAATAAAACACGAAAATACACAAAAAACATTTTAAATCTGTGAATTTCTGTCAAAAACAAACGATAACACCGAAAAACCCTTCAAAAATAAATAAAAACATGGGAAATCGTGCAATTTGACAACATCACGGTCAATAACACACTTAAACAATCAAATACACTCAAAAACACCCAAATGCACACACAAAGAAGACCGAGAATACACAATTTGACGTTATTATCGTAAATTATGAAAATAATAGCACATCAAAGGGACCGAAACAAACACACGAAAATACACAAAAACGTTAAAAATATGTCAATTTCCTCCAACAACAAACAATATAACACAAAAAAACCATCAAAAATAAATAAGAACATAGGAAATCGTGCAATTTGACAATAGTACGGTCAATAATACTCAGAAACATCCAATAAAATACACAAACACTCGAAAACATTATTCAAAATCTCTCAATTCAACCACAAAACCAACCAAAAATAAAGAAACAGCTTGCAACTATACAATATCTCGTTCAATATCAAACTGAAACAATCAATTGCACATAGAAATAGACCAGAACTCTCGATTGCATATAAACTAGACCAAAAATACATAAAACAGATATTATTACATTCAATAACGCTCATATTAACACATCAAAAGGTCCAATATATTCAATAAAACATAGAGCACTCAAAATATTGAGTGACCTAGGCAAGTGGGTAAGGTTGCTGTTCCCGTCATATCTAACGGTGTGAAACCTGGTTATTCAAAAACTCCCTTATTCCAATCTGTTAAAAATTAAATCAAGTAGAAATTATTCCACAGCAAATAATAAAACGTTTTACGATTACCAGCATTTTTGTTATTTTTCTGGGAACTGTTTAATTCAACAGTATGACTGTAAATAAAAGTGATAAAGTGTTTTTTAGAAGTTTTATAATCGTTATAAGAAGCATCCTTACTGAATATTTATCGGGGCATATGAACAATTTAAATAATAACAGTAAATAACGACTTTAAGCAATGCTCAGAATTATTATTTAAACATTTTAAATTCAAGTCACGAAATCTATTTAAAAGATATTGCCTTTCTTGGTAGGTATTGAATTTTTTTTCAGTTCAGCTAGTAGTGGAAAATGGTATATTATAATTTAAAACAAAAATTAAAAATAATTAACAAACGCACCACGAGTAGCGTTTCATATCTCCTAAAGACTTTCCTTTGTTCTTTCCAATTTCTTCAATCTGGTCTATCCATTTCCTCCTGGGTCTTCCTCTTTGTCTTTTCCTTGATATTCCCATTTTCATTACTTTTCTCGCTATTCTATCTTGCTTCATTCTTACTAGGTGGCCAAACCAGTTCAATTGTTTCTTTTAATATTTGATATTATTGGGTCTTGATTAGTTACGCTTCTGATTTCTTCGCTCCTCACTTTGTCCCATTTCGTTTTTCCTGCTATTTTCCTTAAATATTTCATTTCCATTGCATTTATTTTTGTTTCATGCTTTTTCTGCAGTACCCAGTTCTCACTGTCATAAGTAATAGTTGGTACTGTAATTTTGTTGTATATTTCCATCTTTGTATTCATATCAATGTATTTATGGCTTAGTAATTTTCGATTTAAGGAATAATATAATATTGTAGATTTATTTGCTCTGTTATTAAGATCTGCGTCTATATTTCCATCTTCTGTTAAAATACTTCCTAGATAGTTATAGGTTGTTACTCTTTCTAATGTTTTGTGATTACATTTCAATTCCTCGTAATTATTCCCCTGCTTTTCATTTACTATCATTACTTTGGTTTTCTCTGTAATTATTGTCATTTTCATCTTTTCTATTTCTCTTGTCAGTAAGTTAATTAGTTTCTGCATTTTATTTCTCGATTTTGATATTAGTACGATATCGTCTGCGTAGAGTAGGTTACTTAGTCTGACCGGTACCATGTTCCTGTACCCTATTATCGTGTCCAGATTTCCTCCTTGTCTTTTTATTTCCTTCACTATTTTGTCCATAATAAAAACAAACAACAGTGGGCTTAAGCTATCACCTTGTTTTATACCTTTTTTCATTGAAAACTCTTCCGATCTTCGACCTCCTATCTGCACTCCTAATTCGTATGTGCTTTTAATTATATTAAGTAGAGCTTTCGCTACTTCTAAGTCTTCCAATACCTCCCAAATTTTTTCTCTTTCTACTGTATCAAAAGCTGCCTTCAAGTCTATAAATGCTAAATACATTTCTGCTTCCGCTTCAATTGTATTATCAATTAGTCTTCTTAAAATGTATATATTATCATTTGCTTGCCTTCCTGGTCTGAAAGCTGCTTGTTCCTCTTCTAATTTTGCTTCTAATTCATTTTTATTCAAATAATTTTATCTTGATAGGTTATTTCAAGCAGCAAATATGTTAAAGACAATCTCCTGGGTAAACAAAATTATGTTGAACAAGTTTTTGTTGAAGTACTATCCTAGAATTCTCAAAATATTTGAACTTGTCCATTATTGACCTTGGTTAATGATATAAAAAAATTTATTAACCACTAATAGAGTAACTCAACTTCTCAGTTGGCTAGAAGAAGCAATATTTGTCAACTTCACATCTAGTAGTGAAAAAAAGTTTATCATTTATAACACCTACGGGTTGCGTAGCCACAACTATTATTTCAATTATTTCACTAGGTGGTCCTCGGAGACTAAGAAATTAAATTAAATGCAAATTAAATCAATTAATACAAATATCCACGATAATTTACCGTCGAAATGTGCCGTTTATATTCAAAGAGCTCGTCTATTTGGCATTTAAACAATCGCTTATATTGCCATGCAAAAAATAAAATTTATTTTTCTATTTGAGGTTATTACCTTACCAGAATTGTAATCGATAATAAATTCGATCTAAGAATTTTCTTGATAGCGGAGCCGCGAGAGGAATTTCAAGTAGATGGTAAAATTTATATTGACACTCACTAAACAGGATGTCGTTGCATGTTAACGTTATTGTTTTGTTTTTGCTGAGATATCGATACTTTTTTAATAACTGCGAGTGCTAAAGAGGTACGTTGACCACAACATAAATATATGTGGCACTTTTAACACTCTTAAAAGAAAAAAAAATTATTCAAAAATATGTTTTGAGAATAAAAACAGGGAGAGTTAAGAATGAACCAATCTAATCGCAGATTTGTTGACAATGACTTTTGTGTTTTGTGCAAGTTTAGAAAATTTCGTTCTAAGTAGGTACAGTACATAACCTCAACTTCGCTATTTAGTTATTTCATTTTCATTTCATTTTAAATTTCCTTGTAGAATCATTATAGAAAATATCATTAGTAAAATGGATGATGGCATTTTTGATCGAGCAGGTATCAACCTTTCCTATAGTCTGTACAGAAAGTACGAGGAGTAATAAACCCTAATTAAGTATGCAAAACCTTTACAGGGAGCACCATGAAATTTTTGATAAATCTCTTACTTTAAATTACATTTCTTCCGTAAATCTAAAAACCAGGTAGATCGACCCCGTATTTGTTTCAGTTGTAGCAAAGTTTAGGGTTTCTTCATTGTTAAAGGATTAGCAGATAAGCAATAACGCAATGCAGTGGTGTGTATTTTGGGAAAAAAATACGTTTTAAATTATAATATAATAAAAAATGAAAAGAAATAATTATTGGAATACATTTATTACTTACATTTTATTCTATATCCGACTCGGAAGAGGAAGAATCGTTGTTGACATTAATAATAATAGGGTCGATTATATCATCACAAATATTGTCAATTTTCCACATATTTGCCTCTACTTTGATAACATGCTCGATACAGTTTGTCCAATTTTCCTTACTAACATGACTTACAGCACTCTCAAACAATTTCACAACATCGTTTATTTTAAAAGTAGTATTTCTTTTTCCAACTTCCCCCTTTACCTGAGCCCATATTAATTCTATGGAATTAAGTTCACAATGACAAGGGGGAAGTCGAAGAACTGATATACCACGAGAGGAAGCCATTTCTTCTACAATGTAGGTTTTGTATTTATTCTTGTTCATTTTTGCAATTCTGTAAAGTTCTTTCCTTAGTGGATCTTTTGGAAACTTAATATTTTTGCCTGCCTTCCGCTTTTAATGTTTTCATCTTGCCAAGATTTGGAAACTGTATATCCAGCATTTATACACACATATATACAAAAATATATAAAATAATTATTGTTACAGATTGGTTTGTTTTCTATTATGAATAAACTGTGTTGCCTTTCTTTATCAAACTTACTAAAATTTATGTACCTCTATCACTTTTTTTTATTAAAATTAGTACATCCCGTTACCTCTGACCTAAATCGTATATTCTTTAGCATAGCTGCAACTCATTCTTTCAATACAAAATGTACCTCACGGTATACCCTCTTTAAATATATTTTTGTACGTCTATGAAATCTACTTAAATGAATGATTTATTACTCCTCGTACTTTCTGTACAGACTTTAAACTAGAACTTGTCAAAAGTGTCAATATGGAAAAGATTGGGAAGTGGAATTGGGCCATGCGCAATATCATTTTCCAAATAAAATAAGCGAAAAAGATAAAAGTTGGCCATCTCTTATTCTTATACCTTATTTCAGCTTATTTCCTGTATAAACGCTGTCATTGGAATGCATCAAGTGAACATTCTTATTTTATTTTAGTTGCTGTATAAACTCTGCTTTAGTTTTTGAATTTTAACGTGGACGGGCTAAGGACTATTTACACAAATCAGTTCCGTGTCAGTGCCGTGTCAGCAGTGATGCCAACTCTCAGAAATTTATCTCCCCAAAACCCCAACCATAAATCCCTAAAATCCCCACAATTACTAGGGATTCCCCCTAAAAATTTTCATTATTCATAAAATAAATAATTAAATGTTTTTGAATGAATAATACATTAAAAATAGCTAATAAATACTACTAATAAAATATCATTAGACATCATTTTGCTAATTCAGCACCATCTAGTAACCATCAATGACAGTAGTATCATTTCATCAATATGAGCTTTAATTGAATACAAGTATGGAGTATGGAGAGTAGTGAAATTTAAAAAAAACACAATTAAAATTGTATCCCTTAAAATACCCCAAAAAATTATTTCGCCCAAAAAACTCCCCATATAGATTTTTTCTCCTTAAATTTAGGGGGAAAGCCCCCAAGTTGGCATCACTGCGTGTCGGTTCAGTATAAGTGTCGGTAAAAAATAAAAAATCGTTTCAAGTAAACTTGTCCAAACAAGTCCGCCGCAGTGAAGTTTTATACCATCAGAGCTACTTCAGTGTCAATAGCGTCATTTGTATGGAAGTATTTTGTGTATTACACTGACTATATATCAGTAAAAATACCATCTCTGAATTCTGATATTTCACTTAAAGCAAGGTACCCACTGACCGGCTACGGACTACAGACGGATGTGTGTGAATTGTCACTACTGAAGAAGCACGGTTAGCACCGATACTGAAATGACAGGGCACTAATACGGAACTGATGTGTGTAGACAGTCCTTTAAACGACGATCCAAAACTTGTTGTGCGTATTTAACTTGTTCACAATACCAGGAAGCTACTCCAGAAGAAAATCAACGCTTGTAAATGGATTGTAAGCATCATTTAAGAAAAAACGAATCCAGAGCTAAAGCAGCTGACACAGAGATGGCAGAAGTGGCCCATTGTACATCCTCCCGAGGAGTTGTCCTCCTAGGTCGACCATCCTGTCCTCCCCAGGAAGGTGGACAGGTCACTAGTAGACATCTCCTTTATATCGGCATGCCTGACAGCCTGACATACCTGACAGTTTCATATTCCTGTTCACACATCCTGCATAGAGGTGTGTCCACTAAGCACCATAGTATGGAGGTGTTTCCTTAGTTGACAGTAGCCAGTCAGAAATCCTAATGTTAAACGTAGGTTTTTCCTGGTCATCGCCAAATATTTCTTCGACGCCAGCTTACCAGGGTCGCCCAGGTTGATCCTGACATGACTTCATCCTTTGATTCCATCGCATCTCTTAAGGGATTGAGCATGGGTGTTACGTTTGGCTAGTTCCGCAATTGTCGAAGTCGTTGTAGGTGTCACTGGGTCCCAAAATTTTTGGTCCAGCTGCTTCCCTGGCTGAAGAATCGGAAATGCGATCACCTTTACTCCTGTCGTGCCCTTTAACCCATCTCAGTATAATATTGTTATATGCCGAGGAGTTATCTAAATCTTGGTGGCACTCTAATTCTTGCCCCGATATAACACGTTGTCTGTTCAAGGCTGATAGGGCTTGTCTACTCTCAGTGCAGATTGTTATATTTTTGCTAGAAATTCATCTGAGGTATAACTGACGTACTACATGAGAAAGTTAACAATGTACAATTCAACAGTTTTTGAGGCAGCACTACCGAATAAAGCTTTTTATAATCCTTCACCAAGACAAATCAAGCACGTCCAATTATTCCTTAGAAGTCTTCAGCCATACTGTCACACGACCTATTATGTCAAAGCGGAGAAAAGACGAGGATGATGATGGGAATGCTGACCGGACATTGTAGGCTGAGGAAACATACGCACACAATTGGCCTAGTAGATGACAGGCTATGTAGGTTCTGCCAGAAAGAAGACAAAACCTCGGAGCACATACTCTGTGAGTACGAAGGCTTTGCAAGGATGCAGCTTCACCTATTCGGAGAAGGTATCCAGGCTTATAGGTATAATAAAAATAATAGAGCTAGATATCGAGCTCTAAATTTAGGTAGGGCACCAATAGATCTGCAAAGATAGGACAAAGAACCACTCCAACTCTAATCTATTTTAAGACAATTCAAGTTCACAGGCAGCTCGAAAAATAATTGAGCTTTTGAAGAAAGAAAACATCGAGCTGCTGGACCATCCTCCATAGTTCCAACGACTTTTTTTCATTTTTTTAGCAATTGTGAATGAATTTCGTGGTCAAAAGTTGCAGTCCCCAGAAGATGAATTCAATGTTTTCAAAAATTGGATACAAAGGACGAAAAAATGGAATATTCTTGGTGTAGCATACTTTGAAAAACAAACAAGCGTTAAACATGTTTCTACTGTTTTTTTCTAGCTCCATATGCAAAATATAAAAGACAATTACCGTATTCTAAATACTGTAATCTTTCATTCAATCTATAAATCTATTTTTTAAACATACCTTGATGGTTTAATTAAAAGTATCTAAAAATTCACGAGACATTTCCATTTTTTCCTAATTCTCTGATTAAATACTGTCGATAAGGCGAGATCTTCACATGCAATAGAGTCGTCTAAGAAGTTAATAATGAAACGAAAAAGAGTTTAGAAAGAATAAGAAAAATACGTTCGAAATTATGATAATTTAGTTATATTAATAGTCGGTGATTACGAAGTATTTTGGTAGATAGTGATCGTTGAGTGTACCTTGAATAGTTGTAATTATATACACATTAGCAGCGCCGCTAATTGCGTCTAAGAACTTACCACTGTTATTATGGTTTTGGTCGTGAAATTAATACCTAATGGTGTAATAGCCGCGTTTCTTCGGAAAAAAAGGTACTAATTGAAGGTCTAACGTTTCTTTCATAGCTACAATTCTCCCAGGTTCTTTTTTTTTATTTGAAGTACAACACGCTAATTATAAACTAACTAGTCAACTAACCAACTAACCTCTACCACAAAATATAAACTAGATTGATATTTTACCGAATATTTTACATGCTTTATGTTTTAAGACAGTGTATGTATTTATAATATGTCTTTTTGTCTTTTTGTACAGTGCCAATGGTTGTCGAGGCACTTAAATTCTAATAAAAAAAATAAAAATAAATTTGAGTTGTACACACTTTAAGTCGGAATGATTCACTCTTAAACTCTTGGTAAGTATTCTTATGGAAATTTGACAGTTGAGCCAAAATTGTAGACAATTTTGACAATAAATGAGTTGTGAGTCAAACAAAAATTCACCTTCTCAATAAATCGGAAAATATCGATTATAGGAAAATATTGATGGGAACCAAAATTGTAGGAAATTTGATTCTTAACATCTTTTGTGATTACCATTTTTTTGAGTAAAATTGAAATAAACGAGTAATTCAACAAATAAAAATCACAAAACAAAATTTAGAATATAACAGTGACCCCCAACGAATCCCTACGGAAAATTGCTTCTTAAAATTTCTACTGGGTCAAATTCAGGGGGGTTTTGAAGGGGTTGAAACCCACCATGGAAAATATTATGAATGTATAATAATTTTTTATCAGCATACTGCCTTCAATAAAGGTTTTCCTCCCTAAACCAATCAGATAAAAAAAAACCCAACCCCCCCTCATGTAGAAGCTAAACAACTGGTTAAATCCCAATCCGATTGGTCTATTTATAAATTTTACCATATAATCTCGATCTGTCCAATGTCATTTTCAATATTTCTCTCCCTAGATACTTATTTTCCATTTTTTCTCCGTTAATTTCAGTTATATTAAAAAAAATTACCCTAAATAATAAATATCGTACCCACCAATGGTAACAAACACAACAAAATTTACATATTCTTCTACATAGTGTACCAACAGTGTTGGCGTTAATTCCCCGTAATTTCCATAAAATTGCACAGAGCAATTTGTGGGTAAGTAACGTCTATACAACGTTTCTGCCTTTTGGGAACCGTAATTAGCACCTCACGGTATCTGCTTGAAAATACATACCACTGTGGTTAATACA
This sequence comes from Galerucella calmariensis, assembly GCA_910591675.1. Taxonomy (NCBI): domain Eukaryota; kingdom Metazoa; phylum Arthropoda; class Insecta; order Coleoptera; family Chrysomelidae; genus Galerucella; species Galerucella calmariensis. Next base: position 11,649 of record CAJUYG010001509.1, read on the forward strand.
ATGCGGTTTGTTCGAGAAAAAAATATGAAACAGCAAAAACTAGTGATCAATTTTTCGTATAAAAATTACAAGAGTGAATGTTTTTAAACTGTGTGTCGATCTGAAGACTCCTGTAATTCAGGATTTCTCAATAAACGCGACAACACCGCTTATATTGAATGTTTACGTTTGTTGTTTACGTCGGAATTGATTTTAGACTGGTAGAGGTTTCTTCTTCCATGCCACAAAATCTACATTCTTCTTCCTAGCTTGTTTCAAAAAGTACATGGAGTGCTGGAATGCAATACCTGGAATGCAATACCTTTTGTAAACGAATATACGTCAAAAATTCCTGTATTTTCGTGTCTGTAGTTAACAAAATACTAAATTCTCTTTAAATTGGAATACATACCTACCTAACCTCAAAATCGATTAGAAAATCAACCGATTATTTATGAATCGCTTGGATTCTTTGAAAACAATTTTCGGGGAAACGGAGCCTTATGCGACAGAGCAGAAATGATTTTTTTCGTTTTTCGAATTTTTAATTATACACTTTGTCGCAATATTTCTTTCCACTTTCAGTCGATCAAAGATACACAGGAAATTGATGTCAGAACAAAGTTGTTATTAGCCAGTTGATACAGCTTATTAAATGACCCAAATTATACACTAAAAGGGTTTAATTTCTTCAACTTAATTGGATACCTGTCCAACAACAGTCGGTAAATTGTGAAAAACTTTTTTTGAAAAAAAAAATACGCTTTCAAGATAAATGCTTTGAAATAAAATCATGTGCAAAATTAACTGTCAATAATTTTATACGATTGTCTACTGTTGGTAAACATGGATTTCGAAAAAACAATTCTCAACGACGAATGGTCCTCCACCAATAAAATGCCCCACACAGCTCGAAAAACAGCCTCCAGGATTTTACTAGTTATCAGGGAATCATAGGTACAACTAGGATTTTAAGAAATTATAATGTTTTATTATTAAACTAAAGTTTAGATAAAATTTAACCAAAATATTCACACTACTTATTTTTCGTAAGTCTCATCTCTCATTGCTTTTGTGTGTAGTTTAAACATGCTTACGTTGTCTGATTTGAAGGAAGAATAAAAAATTCATCAATTATTTATTAATTTTTCTTATTTTTTCATTTATTCATTCATGTATTTAACATCCAAATCGCTAGAATATTGTAACATTGTCTGTATAACTCAGAGTTACAACACTCTCTCTCAGGCATCGTTTCCACTAACCAGTCAATGTAAAAAAACATTGTAAATCATTTGTAGAAGAAGGATTACTTTTAAAGTAAAAACAATATGAACAAAAAAGTATAATTTCAGTTTCCCGTTATATTGTCTTATTTAATAAAGCGTCGTTACCAATAGAAATCGCAGAATAATAATCATTCTAACGCTTCATATATCTAAATCTATCTACCCGAAGGTGTAAGGTGATCAAATTTAGCTTAATCATTATATATAAAAGCTCTCCATGTTTTCTTGTTTCTTGCTTTGGTTCGTGCTTCCGCTTAAGTTATACCTTTGCTTCTCAATACTTTTTTTATATTATCATCCCATGTTTTCCTTGGTCTTCCCCAGGTTCTGCTTTCATGTCTTTTTGCTTCCCATATCTGTTTCACTGATGGCATGTTGTTGCTTAATCTAGTTGTGTGCAAACCATTTTAGTTGTCGATCCTTTATTATCTGTATTACAGGTAGAGCATTAAGGTTTTCTCTCACTACTAAATTTCGTATTTTGTCTCTCCTTTCTCTCCTGCGACCTTCCGTAGGTATTTCATCTCCATACTCTGTAATTTGCTTTCCATCCTCTTCGTCAGTACCCAGCTCTCGCATCCAAAAGTTAATATATTGAGAATTATAGTTCTATATACAGTAATTTTCGTTTTAACCGAGATTTCTTTCTTTCCAATGAACGAGTTTTTAAGACTATGGTACACCTTCGAAGCATTTTCTATTCTTGTATTTATTTCTATGTCATGGTTCCCTTTATTATTGATGATAATACCCAAAAGTTATTAGTAGATTTCGCTGAATAATAATTATTCTAACGCTGGATTGAATTTTTTTTTATTTTATAATATAGGTACTGTTAATAATACTAATAAACAGTTGTAGATAAAATTTTGTACGTAACACGTGTGATAGGAATTATTAACGCACTTATGTGATTACACGACTCGGCCTATGGCCCTGTCGTGCAAACTTCACATGCGTGCGTTAATAATGTCCATATCCCACTAATTATGTATATAACTATTTCAATTTTCTGTAAAATTGTCGCACTTAGCGTATCACCAATAGATATAAAGAAAAATTTTAGTTTGAGGTTGGAGGTGAAGATTTTATGTCGCTATTGTCAAAACTTTAACATATCCTGAAAGACATGTATTGTTTGTGATTTTAGTGTCTTATTTAGTCCGGAATTAAGCTCTTAGAGCTCTCGGGCGGAGAACATATACCTTGTATTGATGAGGCGCAAACCGTCGCAAGTTATGTTGTCCCTTCTAATTGCAAACCAGAATGGTTAGTTCCATCTTGTACATAATACCGAAACTTTCTTTTTGCTTTCATTACACTGCTCGTTTCTTGTTCACCGAATAAATATCTTATTCCTTCGTTTGTTCTTCTCTACTAATATCCTTTCCTTCCACATATCTTTATTTTATTCTCCTCCTCTCTATTCAAGATCTGTTTCATTTCCGTGTACCTACTACTGTTGGACTAATAACTATTTTGTGTAAATATAACTTGTTCTTTCTAGTTTTTTTCTTTAAAATTATTAATTCACTGCCTGTTCACTTCCTTTTGTTAGTCTTGTTTCTATGTTCACCCCCTCATCGCAAACCTCATTAATAACTGTATCTAGATAGATGTAGCATTAAACTATTTCTAATTCCATCGATCTATTCTACTAAAAAATGTCTGTTCTTTGCGGGTCTGTCATTTTCAAATTGACCTCTATGCATTAACTCTCCAAGTTGCTCATCTGGCGTCTCTACACAAGCTTCGCATGCTCTTTTCAATTATTTTTCTGATATTGATAACAATTTCAATAAAACGGATAGATAATAATAATAATAATAAAATGCAATAGTAACCACCTTACGCTTGGTAGAGTAGAAACGTTCGGAAAACAAGAACTTTCCTAACTAAAAAATATATAATTTGCACTTACCTCCAGGAAACCTATGAGGAAAGATCCTCCCATGCCTCGACAATAACCAAGGATACAAAGGATAACTGTCTCTAGGTTGTGCGTGCTGTGCCAACGGTGAAGGCTGTCCAGGAAACCCGTGCTGCCCGCCGCTAAGAGCAGCAGCCAGCGCCGCTCCTTGAAAATGGGCAGCCAACGCGAACGGATGCTGCCCGTGATTGTGCATCATCTCCGGTTGAAGGAAACCATTTTTCGGCACCAAATTGGGATCGTAGGTGGGATTAGGTCGTACTAACGTGTGTGCCGGAATACCCGGTACCATAATCGGAGGTTTCGGAGAACTTTCAGGTGATCTTTGAGGAGAACTAGCGTAATGTTTCGGCGAACCATTTAGTCTGTTATCGGTGTCACTATTAGGTGATAGAGGTGCCGAACTTTCTGAATAATGCAGAGGAGAATGTTGAGGACTAGGTTGATTGGCACCGCCAACTATAGAGTCTATGGAGAAGCCTATTTTAGGCTTAGAAGGCACTGCAACTATTGGAGTAGGTGCCAGAGGCATCATGGTTGAGTTTAAGCACTTTATTAAAGATAAACTTTGCAGGGCTAACATTTAATCTTCCGGATAGTTGAAGAACGCGAAGAATGTAACACCATCGTCACTGTATTTAACACTCGAAACGCGATCCGACGGAAAACTGTTCATCACGGGGTTAAGTTTTTTTTTTTCAAATTTTACGTAGTCACTAATCACTCGTTCACGATACTTTTTTTTGATTGTAGGTGGTGAGGGCGATGAAGAAGAATTTACAGTTTTCACAGCTGTTGCAGCTTACAAATCTCAGGAGTTAATAACTGATGTTAACGTCGAAGGAGCGTTTAGCCTGGTGGGGAGTAAAAGTAGGGAGTAAACGTTTAAGGATTGGTTTCTCGGTAACAATCCCAGCGATAAAAACTCGTCGTGCTATTGGACGAAAGGGAGCGATACAAATGGAATTAGCTACGACGTGCACGCCCTGTTGTTTGTACCGGGAAAAACCTGTTTTGGAGAACGATAAGAACAGCGATATTACACTTATGGCATAGTTAGCGTTAAAACAAACAGGTTAAGATTTTTTTACGGTTCAAGACGGCCGGTTGACAGTCACATATTTGTTTTGGAAATTATCGGGTAGGTGACGCCTTTAGATGCGCGCGCTCGTCGTGGAGGAGGGAACCGAAATGTCATTTAATCGCGGTAATTGAGGTGTCAGTAGAGAGGTTTTTCATTACACTCGGACATTTTATGTAATTATAATTTTTTTTTGTTGGAAGATTTAATTGGTTTATTTAGCGTCAGGTTTTCAGACGATTGAATGGATGAATAATCGATGTAATGGTTTGAGTTATTAAATTAGTTATGTTCGATATATATATGTGACGTTAAGTTGATTAGATTTGTATGATTGTGAGCTTTTTA
>CAJUYG010001509.1:19782-82002 GCA_910591675.1 Galerucella calmariensis
TGTTTAGTGAGTGTCAATATAAATTTTACCATCTACTTGAAATTCCTTTCGCGTCTCCGCTATCAAGAAAATTCTTAGATCGAATTTATTATCGATTACAATTCTGGTAAGGTAATAACCTCAAATAGAAAAATAAATTTTATTTTTTGCATGGCAATATAAGCGATTGTTTAAATGCCAAATAGACGAGCTCTTTGAATATAAACGGCACATTTCGACGGTAAATTATCGTGGATATTTGTATTAATTGATTTAATTTGCATTTAATTTAATTTCTTAGTCTCCGAGGACCACCTAGTGAAATAATTGAAATAATAGTTGTGGCTACGCAACCCGTAGGTGTTATAAATGATGAATTTTTTTTCATTACTAGATGTGAAGTTGACAATTATTGCTTCTTTCAGCCAACTGAGAAGTTGAATTTCTTTATTAGTTTCTGATAATTTTTTCTATTAATAACCTAGGTCAATAATGGACAAGTTCAAATATTTTGAGAATTCTGGGATAGTACTTCAACAAAAACTGGTTCAACATAATTTTGTTTACCCAGGAGATTGTCCTTAACAGATTTACTGCTTGAAATTACCTATCAAGATAAAATTATTTAAATAAAAATGAATAAGAAGCAAAATTAGAAGAGAAACAAGCAGCTTTCGGCCATGAAGGCAAGCGAATGATAATATATACATTTTAAGAAGACTAATTGATAATACAATTGAAGCGGGAGAAGAAATGTATTTAGCATTTATAGACTTCAAGGCAGCTTTTGATACAGTAGAAAGAGAAAAAAATTGGGAGGTATTGGAAGACTTAGAAGTAGCGAAAGCTCCAGTTAATATAATTAAAAGCACATACGAGACTGTCAAATTGGGAGTGCAGATAGGAGGTCGAAGATCGGAAGAGTTTTCAATGAAAAAAGGTATAAAACAAGGTGATAGCTTCAGCCCACTGTTGTTTGTTATGATTATGGACAAAATTGTGAAGGAAATAAAAAGACAAGGATGAAATCTGGACACGATAATAGGGTACAGGAACATGGTACCGGTCAGACTAAGTAACCTACTATACGCAGACGATATCGTACTCATATCAAAATCGAGAAATAAAATGCAGAAACTAATTAACTTACTGGCAAGAGAAATAGAAAAGATGAAAATGACAATAATTACAGAGAAAACCAAAGTAATGATAGTAAATGAAAAACAGGGGAATAATTACGAGGAATTGAAATGTAATCACAAAACATTAGAAAGAGTAACAACCTATAACTACCTAGGAAGTATTTTAACAGAAGATGGAAATATAGACGCAGATCTTAATAACAGAGCAAATAAATCTACAATATTATATTATTCCTTAAATCGAAAATTACTAAGCCATAAATACATTGATATGAATACAAAGATGGAAATATACAACAAAATTACAGTACCAACTATAACTTATGCCAGTGAGAACTGGGTACTGCAGAAAAAGCATGAAACAAAAATAAATGGAATGGAAATGGAATATTTAAGGAGAACAGTAGGAAAAACGAAATGGGACAAAGTAAGGAACGAAGAAATCAGAAGCATAACTGATCAATAATATCAAATATTAAAAAGAAACAATTGAACTGGTTTGGCCCCCTAGTAAGAATGAAGCAAGATAGAATAGCGAGAAATGTAATGGAAATGGGAATATCAAGAATAAGACAAAGAGGAAGACCCAGGAGGAAATGGATAAACCAGATTGAAGAAATTGGAAAGAACAAAGGAAAGTCATTAGGAGAGATGAAGGCATTAGCCAGGGACAGAAAAGAATGGAAAACATGGGTTCAGGAAGAACTCCAATCCGACGCTTGAGAAGGCATAAGGATAAGAGAAAGAAAGAAAGAATAAAAATGCCATTAGTTCATAATATATCGAAAACTGACAGTGTACTTGTCAGTGAGACGACGGAGTAAACGCTACTCGTGGCGCGTTTGTTAATTATTTTTAATTTTTATTTTAAATTATAATATACCATTTTCCACTACTAGCTGAACTGAAAAAAAATTCAATACCTACCAAGAAAGGCAATATCTTTTAAATAGATTTCGTGACTTGAATTTAAAATGTTTAAATAATAATTCTGAGCATTGCTTAAAGTCGTTATTTACTGTTATTATTTAAATTGTTCATATGCCTCGATAAATATTCAGTAAGGATGCTTCTTATAACGATTAGAAAACTTCTAAAAAACACTTTATCACTTTTATTTATAGTCATACTGTTGAATTAAACAGTTCCCAGAAAAATAACAAAAATGCTGGTAATCGTAAAACGTTTTATTATTTGCTGTGGAATAATTTCTACTTGATTTAATTTTTAACAGATTGGAATAAGGGAGTTTTTAAATAACCAGATTTCACACCGTTAGATATGACGGGAACAGCAACCTTACCCACTTGCCTAGGTCACTCAATATTTTGAGTGTTCTATGTTTTATTGAATATATTGGACCTTTTGATGTGTTAATATGAGCGTTATTGAATGTAATAATATCTGTTTTATGTATTTTTGGTCTAGTTTATATGCAATCGAGAGTTCTGGTCTATTTCTATGTGCAATTGATTGTTTCAGTTTGATATTGAACGAGATATTGTATAGTTGCAAGCTGTTTCTTTATTTTTGGTTGGTTTTGTGGTTGAATTGAGAGATTTTGAATAATGTTTTCGAGTGTTTGTGTATTTTATTGGATGTTTCTGAGTGTTATTGACCGTACTATTGTCAAATTGCACGATTTCCTATGTTCTTATTTATTTTTGATGGTTTTTTTGTGTTATATTGTTTGTTGTTGGAGGAAATTGACATATTTTTAACGTTTTTGTGTATTTTCGTGTGTTTGTTTCGGTCCCTTTGATGTGCTATTATTTTCATAATTTACGATAATAACGTCAAATTGTGTATTCTCGGTCTTTTTTGTGTGTGCATTTGGGTGTTTTTGAGTGTATTTGATTGTTTAAGTGTGTTATTGGGCGTGATGTTGTCAAATTGCACGATTTCCCATGTTTTTATTTATTTTTGAAGGGTTTTTCGGTGTTATCGTTTGTTTTTGACAGAAATTCACAGATTTAAAATGTTTTTTGTGTATTTTCGTGTTTTATTTAAGGTTTCGGTCTCTTTTTGAGTGATTTTGGGTGTTTTTGAGTGTAATTGATTGTTTCAGATTGTTATTGATCGGATTATAGTCAAATTGTACGATATCAGATGTTTTTATTTATTTTTGATGGTTTTTTTGTGTGTTATTGTTCGTTTTTGAAGGAAATTAACATATTTTAACGTATTTTCGTGCTTTATTCAATGTTTCGGTCTCTTTGGTGTACTATTATTTGCACTATTAACTCTAATATCGTCTAATTGTGTATTCTCGGTCTTTTTTGTGTGCATTTGGGTGTTTTTTAGTGTAATTGATTGTTTAAGTGTGTTATTGACCGATGTAATTACGTGTAAGTGTGTTACGGTTATTTTGGTGTGGTTTTGATGGTCTCAGTGATTATTTAACGGATATAAAGGAACCCTACAAAACTAAAAGTTGCCCATAATATAATTTACATATCTAATTATTCATTTGTACACGTTAGACCTACTTTTATTAATGTTAAAATCATTTTATGACCTTTTTCCGGCACTTCTTCACAAATTGATATGTTCCCCTTAAAAAAAAACACAATTCGCTGATTGCCTCTTTCATCTCCCTCTTTATTGTTAATTCTAAAGCTCCTCAGGCATCCCAATCACATCTTTCTTATTATTTAAATCATTCATAAAACACATCTAAACTCGTATCCGTTGTTTAAGCAACAAACTTCTCTTACCTCGAGGACTCGAAATGCAAAATACGATTTATAACAAAGTTATAATTGTACTGACAACATATCTACCTACTCTTTTCAACAAAAACACAAAACAAAGACGTAATAATAAGTGAGTGTGGTATCGTTTGCACGAACGGACTGTCCTATAGAGATGCCTTAAAGAAACAATAAGCATATTTTAGAAGGGTTTAAAAGTAGTGTTTGTGGTGTTGGCGATTTCACAAGTCAATTAGGGTACTGTGCGTGATATCGCGCCTTTACGGTTAGCGTTCGTTTGATTAGTATCATAGTGCTGAGGTGATATAGGGAATGTGTATGTGTGTGTGTATCTACCCAAGCTGGTGCATATTAAGCAGGTACGGCTTCAGGAAAATATATCAAAAACGGTTGAATGTTGAAAGAAGCAATATTTAATATTATTAGAACTTTAGTTCTTTACGTTAGGCTGGAGCGCTGGGGGTCGCGACGCAAAAGATCTGACTGTTACGTTACGTTGTTACCTTGAGCGCGTGGATTCTCGCGCTCTCTCCTCAGTCTCAGAGCTAGACTCTCGGCGCAAAATGTTGATTGTCAGCATACAGTGTGTTATTAATTACAGTTAATAGAATACTTAATATGTAGAGGAAAGGAATGCCTTCATTTCTCTAATACTATAAGTATGAAACGCAACACTCGACCATCTTCTGTTTCATTCGGTCTACTAACTATCGCACCCACACCATCGAGTAAGTTGCGCGAATGCTTCACGTGTGGCAGGCGTGTTTTGTTTTGTTGTCGTGCAGAAAATTTTAAGGGTAAGTAATAAACGAGTATTACCAGCTGTTATGTTTGTTTACGTGGGTGTTATACTATTTAGTATATCGGTATTATGTTTATTTCACCATTTTGTGATCTTTTGTCATTAAAATATTGTGACTTTAAAAAATATTTAGAAGAGTTTGAACTAGTATAAAAATCCAAGTATGGACAGAAAACATTTTCGGATCAAGGTAATTTGAGCTAAATCGACTTAAAATCACCTCTAGTAACTCTAATTTCCCGTTGACAGAAAAGTTTCTGGACACCCTGTATATTCCTTGTTTATAAGTTCTCTTGGGTAATTATTGTAATTTAAAACTAATTTTGTGAAACTAAAAGGTATTTTCCAAAAAGCACATAAACTTTTGTGTTATTTCTAAAATACTCTGGGACGGTCCTATCTTATGTTCTTCACAAAGTGTTCATTATGTGAGAAACAAACCCAACAATCCACTGTTACTTATTATTATAATATTACTGCAAATTAAACACAGCAGATTGAAAAAAAAAATGTGTTCCAGTTGTATACACGTATAGTTTAACTAAACATTATAGTTTATAACAATTACACATCTGAATCTTCAACTGAGTAGAAATATTTCATTATTTTATCACTCTTTATCATGTACTACAACTATTTTTATAAAATTTTGCTCACCATGTATGTTATTGTAATATTTACGGGACGTTTCTTTTCTTGGTTGTCATTCTGAACAGCGACAATTTTTTTTCTTCTCTATAACACTGGTGGCATTTACAATATCTACACGAAGAGGAAATACTTCAAAATAACGTCATAACATTTATAGCCAGCTATTAATTGAAAATCGATAAAAATAAAAGATCTTTGCTGTAGATTTACCAAGAAAGGAGGAAAGAAAAGTTAAACTTACAGCATATTGATGTATACTTTTATCGTTTTGCAATAAAGACATTTTTTTATGGTTTTGCATAAGAAATTTTATTACTTGACGTTATCAGTGAAGAATTTTCATTAAACAAACTGAAAATCCATCAAAGTCCACCATTTTTAATCCACCCTGAACATACTATGACTCCCATGCGTTCTACAGGCAGGTGCGTAAGTAATGGTCCATAGTGATTCTTTGCCTAAGAATATTACAATCTGACGCAACTTCCTTTAATAAAATATTGATGATAAGAAAGATAGAGTGGCAAAGTTGAAATGTTAAAAATGTTTTTTCTATGTGAATTGGGAGATTTTGGATTTACAAACGTAAAAATTTGAATATGGGGATGTCAGGGACTGTGAAATTATATTATGCTATCCATTTCGATGTATTTCCTAGAGGGCGCCATAAAAAACTGCTTCATTTTTGTGACAAAAATGTATACCTATCATTAGTCGCACTTTTAACCCTCACTACATTATTTTCATTCCATTTATTAGCACAAAAATGATAACGTTAGTAGGAGCTGATGTCATCAAATTTATTATCAGCTATAATACAGCAAGAACATTGATGATTTGCAATAATATACTATATATAACATAATTTCCATAATATTTTTTTGCGCGATTGATATTTTTTGTTTATTTACAGCATCGGTTGTCAGGACGGTAGGTTGTGTTTACTGGTTTCTAAGTTTAACACGTCGGTAAGTGATTTACTTACCGATCAGACGTCGAAAAGTAATAAATAGCATAAAAACAATTTCACCAAAATGCAAAATATATTTTAAACTGACCGAGAAGTATAAATGTCACTTTTGACATTTCGTTCATTTCGAAGAAATTTAAATTATTTTATTCGGAATTTATTTCAATACGATCGCGCGAAAAATGGTATAAGCATCTCGAACGTTAAGGGTAATTACAACGTTTGCATGTAGATTCCTCTCGTAAAATTGGACACAATGATGTGAGGATTGAGGGGTCTAGCACATTTACTTTTCGAAATACAGGGTGTTGAAATTTTGAAAACTTGAATGTTTTAATTCGATAACTTTAAAATGGATGGATAAATTGATTTGACATTTGGCAGGTTGTTTTTAAATGTAAAAGGGCATATTTTGATAGGAATAGTAGTTTGTGCAACTAGTGTGAATATGATGGCCATATCGCACGAGGACGAAGTTTGAGCACGACGCCGTAGGCGGAGTGCTCAATCCTTTAAGTGCGATATGGGCAATCCACACGAGTTGAACAGCATATTTTTTCTACGACCCACCTAAGAAAAAATCTAGAAAATGAAAATTTATATAAATTGTAATATAACTTCAAATTGAAAATTTAACAATTCAATTTTATGTTTCCACTAATTTTTTTGTGGTAAGCGTACTGTTCTTGAATGTCCAATTTGTATAATACTACGGTTTCCCTTTTTAAATATACGATGCTGTTATAAGTAGATGCTGCCAGTCGGACTCCCTCATGAAGGGTACTGTACCTACCATTATCTATAATAATGAATATTCTGCTAAATATTTCAAACGTCTACCTGTTGTCGTTATTAATATCAAGCACAATAATTATTTCAAAATAAAATTAACAATGAGAAAAAAAACTTCTTCACGGGGAATCGAACCCGGGTCTACCGCGTGAGAGTCTGGTTTGCTCACTACTCGACCACTGAGGAATATGCAAATTGTTTATCTATAACTTCAGATGTATTACATAATTTTTGCTTAAAAGGAACTAAAGTACCTACCGTGTGTCCCACGACACGTTCTACCTTTTTATCATCAATATTACATTGGAGGAAGTTGCGTCAGATTTTAATATTTTCAGGCCAATAATCTTCCATTTCACTTTGGTCCATTACTTACGGACCACCTTGTATTTACAAAATAAATAGCTTTAAGACAATTTTCCACCAATTGAATGTCAGTTATTTTTTTAAACAAGCAAATATTGTTTTAATAACTTTCTAGTCGTTGGAAGAGATTTTTTGATATGCTTGACTTGATAATATATTTGTAATATCCGATATCATATGTCAGATGTAACCTTCAACCGTCACCTTTAAAACTATAACTTTGGTATACAAGACAAATTAATTGCATGTTATTATTATGTAATTCAAGTTTTGACAGTGGGTGTCCAATAAATACTTTCAAAATTAATAACCATTGTTGAACGTTGACACAAATGGGTCAGTCTTACAATAATTTTGGAGTTAAATATTTAGTTGACCGTCTAAAATTGAAACTTATTGTATAAAATAGTTATAATTACTGTTTTTTGCAGATCTATTGTGTTTGCTAAAGTTCATTGTTTTCTCTTCATGTGTTTGTTGAGTCTACTGGGCTCAGACTGTTATTCTATTCTGGCGAAGTAGTTACTCCGTAAATTATGGATCTGTTTCATTTCAGACTCAGTGATGATCTCGGGCTAGTAAATATGCTTCTTTGTCATCTAATTGTACTCAGGCTTTGACCAATCAGCGTCTGTAGCATTTCCAAGCAGTCCAAAACGCACAGAAAGGTATGGCAGATTCTGCTTATAATATCGTCACGTGAAGACCCTTCTTTCTATCACCGTTTTGAAGTATTTCTCGAAGCTACACATAGAAAACATCTCATCCATAGCATTCCTATTATGAAGTCTGTTTCCAGCTCTTTGTGTAGATGTGGCTTCTCCTTGTATGTAGACCTGAAGGAGTGATATGCTCAGTAACACTTCTCGGTTATCGTTAGCTCTCGTAGCTAACAGGCAACATTGTCTTTGCATGCCTCAGCTTTTGGTTCGTCTCGGCCTACAGAGTCTGTGGAAGTGATTTATAGGAATTCAAGGCTATTTGTAGCTGGTTCTATAAATGCTCGATGGGATTAGGTTCTTCGAAGACCTTACATACCTCGACTCATCTAGTGTTGCATGATACTCAGAGGTTTTCTACGGGTATACACAGTCAGATAAACTACAATGAATCATAGACAAAATATTGGTTGAAATAGTTAATAATTTTTAACATAAATGAAGTATTTGTGAATATCCTTAACTTTTTCTGAGCAGTTTCAATGTAGATATAGTCCTACTTCAGTAGATGTTCTGCGTCTATACTGGTCCACCAGAAGTGGGTATTGGTAAGAAAATGACCTTGAAGGATATGCATTAGTCTGATTTCGATTGAATTAATAATAAAACAGTTTGAACATTGAAATAAATACGAAAGCCTAGAAAGAGCTTCAATATATTTTAAAGGTTATTCAACTGATGGCTTTTAGAGCGAGAAATGTCATATTTTTGAACAAAACACAGTTTTTAAAATTGCAAGGGAGTATAAAATCAGCAAAAGACAATGTCAAAATACTAATACATTGTTTTAAATGTCAGCAATAAATATTTGTCGTATTTAAACCATTTCTTTGTTCAAATTTGTAAACTACAAGCTATGAACTCTACCGCAAATGAGTTACTATTAATTCCTCAGCGAAAACCTATAATTTTTTTGTTATTGTTACTGTTGCTACATCTGCTTTACGTAGCAGAATAATTATAGAGGACTACCAAGCATTTATATAACAATTAGAGAGTTAAGTTATTTTTAAAAACACCTTCCTTAATGTCTAGAGATAATTAAGTGTAATTACAGTCACTGTTTTTTTAGATTTGAGCGGAAAAAATGATTTCGAATTCGTTGTTTGAAAAAAAAATTTAATACAGGCATATTAAATTATCATTAAGAAATTAATATATGTTATGTATGGTATATTTGCGCAGTTCCTTAGTGCATTTAATAATTATTATTCAAAATACTGTATGTTTTTTTGGTTTAATATCTATGTAGCCACAAGTATAGTTTGGCAAGTTTATCTGAAGCTACGGGGCATCGGTAAAAGGCGAGGAAACATGGCGGTATCTGTCATAAACGTACAAATAGCGTACGGTACCTATTTTACCAAGTAAAACTGAAAATAAAAAGGTCACTAACAATACCAACGCCACTGTATAAATCAATATCAGTCAATTGAGGAAGGGAGAGGAAAGAACACACGCACGCGCTGGCCGATAAGAAGTCAGCTGGTCAGGCCTTTCGACAAAAATCACCAATTATGTCATTCGGAGGGTGTGGTGATTATGGTTTTCGTACAACGCTGCCAGAGTCTTGGTGTTGGTGAATCTTTTAATATTCATACATTGAAAGAATAATGTTAATAGAAAAAATCCAAGGAAACAAGTACATTAAAGAATTAACGTTTAATCATATTGTTAATATTGTTAATAATAAAAAGTCTCACTACATACTTAGCACTTTAGCTTTTTCATAGTTAAACGTGGCAATATCGAATGTTTTAGACTGCATTCCTTTCACGGCTTCAGATAAACTTTCCAAAGTATAATGTATGTATAGCCAAATATACACTATAGTACAATCCGTTTCACATAAGAAGAAGACACATGAAGATGCAGTCGTATGCGCAAGCTTGTTGTAAATTCGGTCAATTAAATCTTCTGAGTGCTGGAGCTCTCAGGAATGGTGGCTTCTTGTCTATAAGGAAACATTTAATACAATAAAATATTGCTATAAATCTAACACTCATACTTATTTATATTTATATTATCTTTAATATTTAGGACATCGCCCTGTAGATACTGTTATTCCGATAGAAATGTGTGAACGACTCCATTATATAGTCGATTTATAAAAAAGCATTATATATCCTCTTTTTATGCGTCAAATTTACGGTCTAGTGATTACGTAACAACGGGGCTTTTTTAAAAGGGCGTGAAACTAGATTAGGGCCATTGTCAAAGGCCATTATTAAATTAAACAATTCAAGAGTCAATCATGATCTTGTTAGGGTGCGACGTTTCGGCCCTATAGGGAGCAAATAGGATCAAGTTTATTTATGAAAAAAAAAGGACCGGGTTTTTTGGCATTGTTGGCGGCCAATATGGCAGGCATTTGAGATAGTTTTTGAGTGACGGGGGGTTTTGAAGAATTGAACGTAAAAGAAATTTACGTATTGTGGTATCATTCTAATAATGTTAGGTTATTATTTTATGAAAATTTTAATTCTATTCAAATTTAAATGAATTCGGAGGATGAGCTGATCCCAAGCATGTTCGATGGGATTGAGCTTGGGCGATAGAAGTGGCAGTGGCGATTATGGGATAACAGGGAAACATCTAAAGTTATCTACGATGCGGTCCAGTATTATCGCCTAGAAATGGGAAAGCTGGTCCAAAATAATTATATACGCACATTGCTTCTCCAAACAGCAACTGGCATCTTTTTTGGCAATAGAAAAGCTTGTCCATGCTCGAACACGTCGACTATCGGAAAATTGTCCGAACCACGACTCATTTTGAACATGCGGAGCTCCATTAAGTATCTTTGAACGTTCGATTAAATGCTCTTAAGTATTTCATGTGGGAGTGGATTTTTTTATGTTAGAGCAGTATTTTCGAAATCTCCAATGTTCGAGTCTTGCCCAGAACGTCAGAAAATGGTAGTTTGTACAACTAGTGCGCAAAGCTTCACTTTTCCCACGAGCGAGGAAGTTGTACACAATATTTTTTCTACAACCACATTTATTAATGAAAAAAATACAGTAATTTATAGACGAAAATCACGAAATATGGAATAGTATCCTAATATGGAATGCCTTCATTTTTCTAAGACTATAAGTATGAAACGCAACACTCGACCATCTTCTGTTTCATTCGGTCTACTAACTATCGCACCCACACCATCGAGTCAGTTGCGCGATTGCATCAAGTGTGACAGGCGTGTTTTGTTTTGTTGTCGTGCGGAAAATTTTGAAGGTAAGTAATAAACGAGTATTACAAGCTGTTACGTTTGTATACGTAAGTGTTATACTATTTAGTATATCGGTATTATGTTTATTTCACCATTTTGTGATCTTTTGTCATTAGAATATTGTGACTTTGGAAAATATTTAGAAGAGTTTGAACTAGTATAAAAATCCAAATATGGAGAGTCGTCGGTGTCTAATTATGGAATATTAAATTAAATGCTTGATGTGTGGGCTCTGGGCACATTATGATTGTGCTGGTCCAGAGTTTGATACTTGGATCTGTGACTTTTGCAAGTAATTATGTAACTTCTTTCATTTATCACAATATATTATATTTGGTTACTCATTTGTGATTTTGTTTTTTGTGTTAGATTTTAATTTGATAACTAATATATTTGATTAAAGTCTGTTAATTACTACATATAAATGTATGACTGATTAGTAAAAACATTAAACTGATTCAATTTATTTAGTTTTTTTTTTATATCCCAAGAACAAAATGGTATTCCATATTTGGTGACTTTCCTCTATAGTTATTTTATTTAAACTTTGAACAGAAAGAACTTACAATATGAACATAAATAGAAAAATCAGTTGAATGTATAATTAATTGTGAAATTTGAACCATTTCGTTTTATTATTGTATTATTATCATTTTGATCTTGGTTTTAATTCCTCAAATAAATGCTTAATAGGTTAATGTTTTTATAATTAATAAATTAAAATAAATAATGAAATAAATAGTTTACGGACTTTTGGTTTAAATTTAAAAATTGTACACCAATAAGAAATTCACTTTCAGGTTGAATTGTCAAAAAAAGTTGACAGGTCATAGGTAGCGTAAAAGTGTACTTTTCGAATTACTTTTCCAACGGTTATCAAAAGAATTAAGAAAAGGCCTGCTTTGCATATGAAAATTTGTGTAGAAAAGCGTGTTTTGCATAGTGGTTGTAGGAAAACAAATAAACACAACCTGTGGCTGTAGAGTGTAGATCATATTATATTTGAGTGTTTTAATAATACTACTGAACAAAAATGGGCGCATAGGAATTTGTTGTGCATCAAATAACTGAAGATTTGCAAGATGCTGAGGAAATGGCGGAATATACGATAAAAGAAGGTTTATAAAGAAATCGCTCCATGGAATCGTACATTTGTTGGGCTTCATTCAACTTCATTGCAATTACTTATTAAAAAATGTCACAAAACAGAAATTAGAATAAATAAATTCACCGTATTATGCCCAATTAAATATTTTGTTATCATCAAGCTTATATTCGTGAAATAGCCAAATAACTCAGTTCAAATTTGGTTGAAGAATTTGTGCTTCGATTTAAATCAATAAAAGCTGAAAAATAATTTGATTGCATGAAGATTGAAGACGATTTAATTCTATTATAATTTATCTTTATTATCACAATAATAATAAATGATATTTTAAATGCTATACAGTTTGAAGTGTGTGTCACAATGACCCGATGTCCTTGAAAACATTTCTGTTCCGTATTATGAAAAAGAAGTAGACAAGAAGTTAGAAGAAAAAGACGTTTGTTAATTCGTTTTACCGAAATATAATTGGAGCTCGGCAAACGGCAATTATCAAAACCATCAAAACAATTTACGACGTCATAAATGCCTATATTATTGTTTAAATGTTATTAAAGAAATTTTAATTATAATATATATTCACAGTTTTTAATTATATGCTAATGCTAATTGGTTCCTTCAGCTTTTTAAGCGTTTTTATGTGATAATTTACCCGAAAAAAATTATTAAATTGCCCCTAGATACCTTTACGAATTAATATAAATTATATTTTAATTGTAGTTATTAAAAATTTTTATTAGAACGTTTAAGATGGCGTAAAGGTTACGACATCAGAAGATGTGCATAATTAGACTCCGTTTCATGTTCGATAAAATCGGCCAAAATTACGTTCTAATATTATTAAAAATGGTAAAAAACATAAAATAAGAATGAAAAATAGTTTTTACTGGCATGTATTATAATATTATACCTTTTTATAACACCAAAACGTGAATGATTGCTTTAAATCCAACCTCAAATGTCAATAAACAAAAAGCTGTTGGCATGAAACTGTCATTGGGAGACGACATAGATAAACAAGACCGAATCTGGTTACTGCGCAAGACAGTTGGCAAACTTCATGTGAAACGGAGTTTACAATTGTTGTTGACATTCACTGAGACCTAACGTCATGTCCACACCGAAAGCAACACATAGGAACATTATGTTTATGTTGCTTGTTCCTGGAACTTGTTTATGAATGTTGCCAAAAGTTTATTTAAGTCCCTCGTTGCTTACTGTTGCAGCAACAAAAGTTCCTATAAGTTGCTTGTTTCCATATTTAGCGGCAAAGTTCGAAGGGGATATAGAAACATTGGTAAAGATTTCTTGTTTCTAAACGGTATTTCCATCAGTGTGGACTTGTTGCTGCTTGTTCCTCACTCGAAGCTTGTGTCATGAATTAAAGGTGAAATTTTGCACAGTTACCATTCCAAATTAGTACTACTGATACGACAAAAATTTTATATATATCCGTTTCCAATACATTCCGATATTATATCATCATTCTTCAATGAAATTAGAAGGCGTATGACATCATGTGAATTTCTGTCTAAAAAACTTGGTCTAGTCCAACATTTACGGACTCACTTTTTCTGTTTTTGTACTGCACTGGTGTAGACACAACGTTTCCTGTTGCAGCAACACAATGAAACATTCTCAAGAATGAGTTACTTTGGTGTAGACAGAATGTTCACGGAACTTTTGCTGTTGTCTCTGTTTCCATAAACAGGTTGCGGCAACCAGCAATAAAATGTTCCTCTGTGTTTCTTTGGTGTGGACATGGCTTGAAAGATGTATTGTGTCCTCTTGCTTCTACTTAATCCACAAGAATAGTCTCAGAAGCAAGTAACTCCTCAAATCCTATTTCCCAGATACATTTTAGGATATGTACAGGCTTTAACTTGGGTAAATAATGTCCCTTTTCTATCCCGTAATCTTCTAAGTGTCCCAGGATTATGGATGACTGTGGAATTCGCAAGTATTTGAATGGGGATTTCTTCTTCCTCCACTATTTTGAGCTTTTTCAGGTGCCCATTCAGTCGACAATGTCCCGTTAGTATTTCTGATGAAATTTTTAGTGCAGTTTTACTTTGACTGATTCCGCAAACCCCAAAAGGATGTTTCAGTCCCCCTTTTTGATAGTTCAACTGCCATTTCATTTCCTTTTATTCCAGTGTATCCTGAAGTTCACCGTAAGGTTCTTGCCTGGTTCATTGACTTTGCCTAGGCATTCTCACAACATTTTGAAACTCATTACACGGGAGCTCAGTGCTTTAATGGCTGTTTGTAAGATGTTTGGGGCTTGACCTGGTGACTTGAAGGGGGAGAAGCCCGATATGGCCCACATTATCTTGTCCTCATCAATTACTGCACTAGCAGATTGCCAGTCGTATTGTGAGGGTGCTGTTGGTACTTCCGTCCAGTTCGACGTTCCAGGAAAGACAGAACCTGGGAAGTGAGTTTCCATAAGAATCTCAGCGCTCTCTTGGAGGTTGGTCGCCATTTTCCCTTGTCAGGATGCCGATACTCTTATAGTGGTCGTTTGAGAGCGCCTTCTGTAGCCTAGAAGTTTGTGGGAAGTCTTCGACTTCCTCACAATAGGCTCTCCAGGCTTCTATTTGATTTTTTCTGCAGACTTTTTTGAACTCTTTGAGGTTGGCTTTATATATTCCCCAGTCCTCTTTGAGTTTTGTTAGTTTTGCCTTGTTAAAGGTCGTTCTCGCTGTCTTTCTGAGGTGTTCTAGTTCAGGGCACCACCAGGTATTGGTCGTTGCCACCTGTCTGAACTATCCTCATCGGACAGGATTCCTTTTAGACAATGTCTATTTTGTTTTGGATAGATACTGTGTACCTTTCCAGTTCCTCATTATTGCTAGGAGTCAGGACCTCTGTTTCCCCTCATGTTTGGGGCTTTTCCCAACCTTTTAGAGTGCTTGGTTCCTGGCGAAAGAAAATGTGTTTGCTGTTTGATTGTTTCTGACAGTTTCTGTAAGAACCAACTTAATAAGAATGTTCTATCACTTTAAACTTGAAAAATACTGAAATTCTGTTTGTTAGCTAGCTGTAGAATGTTAAAATAGCCACGGATAAATTTCTGTGTAACGACGCTGGACCGTAACATGCACACATACTCACACACAGTCACACACACACAAAACGAAGACTGGTTACATCCGTATGTAACTATCGACTGCAACACAAATTATTTCTACCTTATCTACATAGCTAATTGCATACAAATACACCTGATAATTAACACTTTGTTGCAAATTTGTTTTATTTAATGTTGGTCGGGTAAGTGAATACAGATGGGTTGTAAAAAGGAAATGGGTTGATTCATTTTTAGGCTCTTGTTATCTGTTCACGAGATTGAAAAATTACTTTTTCTAATTTTGACTTATAAAGTGACACTTTTTAAAACTGATTGACATTATGAAACGTCTTACTTTTTGTAACTAGTTGCATAAAGTAAAATTTTATGCAATTGGTGACGAAAAATATATTTCAAAATTAGTGACAAAAAGAATTATTCTATTCATTAAACTGTTATAATACAAGTTAAAAACATAAATTATAAATTAATTAATTATTATTAATATTGATAACACAATTATTGCAATTATTCAAATTAATTTCCGACGAAATATTTTTTTCATTGCTTGAACTTGCTGTTATTTGGGAAGCGGCGCACATTGCATTAGATGTTTCACCAAATATTTCTTGCGCTATAAGTTTTTTATTATTCATGGAATTTTCAACATATCACTCCGCAACAGAAGTAGATTTCCAACCTCCATGCCTCTTTAATTTTAAAATATCAGCGCCACTGTCTGCTAGGAAAGTGGCAGAGCTTCTTCTGAAGCAGTGGCCAGTATATAGAACAGGATTTGAAAGACCAAGAAATTGTGCAATAACTTTTGGCAGACTGCTAAATGTGTTAATTTCCACAGGATCTGGTACATTTTCCATTCGCATATTTTACAAAAAATCTGTTGTGTTTAAGAACCTGGGGATGCAACTTAATATATTTTCTTAATATTTCAACAAGATTCGTATTTTCAATGTCTCCAGTGGTAATTGCAAACTGCCGTATAACTTTTGTTTTTGAAGGTGGGATATCAACACGAAAATGGCTTCCTTCGTCTATAACATTTTCAACTGGAAGAAATGTTAATTCTGCTTTTCTGCATGCTCCTGCCATTCCAATTATCATTGCAACCTTAGCCATTAAGTATTCTTTGTCATCAGCTTCCACTAAAAATTTGGCAGAATCTTCTTTAAAAAAAACTTTTGACTTTTTAGCACTGTACCCGTCCGCTTGCCTTTTAATATATGCTACCAACTTTGCATACTTTTTAATATCAATATTCCTTTTCAGAGTAAGTTCAGACCTTAACATTGAGTAAAGTGTCCATAATGTGGAAACTTTTAGATCTTCCTTACCCTCAAAATATGCAAGTAAAACTTCCTCATTAACATGTTCAATTTTCTTCTCATCACACCACGTAACAAATTTTTCGTATGCCAAATCATAAACTGCCTTTGACTTTTTGGGAATTACTGATAATAGAGCATTACCTGCGCTGCCTCTTCAATATCGCTTGGTAGCTCTTCAGAACTTGAATCACTCATTTTCTAAAATTTAAACTAGAAATATATCAATCTTGCTGAAAACCTTCCGTCTAGACTTTTTTACAAAATGTCAAACTGACAACTAACATGAAGTAACAGCACTAAATTTATGTTTTCCAAATTTTTATCAATTATATTAAATTTTATTTTGCTATTACTTTCTTCAAAATTAGAAAAAATCTTGTTTGCAATACGTTACGAAATGAAATTTTGTGTAACTTGTGAGTTTTTGCGAAAGTCACTTCGTTCGTTCCACAAAAATCTCATCTCATCTCATCTCTTTTCGAGATGCTTCGCACACGAACCACTTTTGTCGGATTGGGCTCGTCTTGGAAGACCCATACATTGAATTGCTGTTTTGTTTCGGGCTCATATGCATATATCCAAGATTCGTCATCTCTGTAGATGTTATACACAGCTTTTGATGCACCGCGATTGTATTTCTAGAGCATTTCTTTGCACCAATTGACACGAGCATATTTTTGAGCTTATTGATGCTTGTCATACTAATGCCCAAAGATGCCTCTATCTCGCGATATGTCACATGTCGATCTTGCTTTATCATTTCGTGCACAGCATCGATGTTTTGTGGCAGAACAACTGATTTTGGACGACTTAACAGTGGCCGAGGATGGGGCTTCATCGCCAAAAGTCGAAGTGAGTTGATCGATGCACACTTGTCTTGATAAGCCACGTCGAAAGTCATAAAAAATCATCGCACGAAAATGTTCACGAGTTAATTCCATTTTTTCGCCGAGACAAATTTTTCAAGTCGCTGTAGATAACACAAGTTATACATAAATGACAAAACGTTCTGAATAAGGTTATGGTTAAAAAGATCAAACTTTCAATTGGAAACCTCGCACCTAATTCAGCTCGGAGCAAACCCCCTCGCGAAATAATCTTGGTGCTCGGTCAATAATAATAGTCTTCACCACCTTGGTGTATAAAATACTGTTACTAGTACACTCTGTATAATAAAATAGTCGAAGCTATTATAAACGAGATCGTGATTGTGATTATCGAAAATATCTCACGAACTTGCACCTACGAGTTATCCATTATATAATTCAAATTATATTTTAATTGAATATTGACTCAAGGATTTCTCTACATGAAGCTATTTTCTTGTATATATACATAAACTGATAATGATATCTACGTTAACTGTTAGTATTTTAAACGGTTTTCTAATAATATGTATGCATTTTACGGCGGATCTGACGTTTCTTGTGTACCATACTTTGTTTGTTGCAAAGTGAAAATACAAATCACGAATTCAACCGTAATCTTTTTGACAGGATGATATTTTCTTATTTTGTAGTTTCAATATCAAGGAAGAGTGGCAATAAAGTGAAAATAATTTGACAGAAATTTGACAGTTTGGAGGAAAAAATCATCATTAATCATCCCAGTTCTCCTGTATATTGGGGTAACATTCAATGAGACCTAAAAGATCTATTGTGCCCCTTTACATCCACTAAGTTTCTGAGGAAAGTCTCAAGAACTAGTTATAGCTTCTTTAGTCCCATTTCCCATAGGAATTTTAGGAGGAAGAGGTAGATGTCATCTTCTAACCAATAATCTTCTAGGTCTTGTGCCCTAGGATTCTGGATTGCTGTGCAATTCGCAACTTTCTGATGGAGGTCTATTTTTCTTTGCCACAGAATCTACAATATCTTTTCCACTATCCTCAGCATCTCTGTTAAAACTCTAAATGAAGTTTTTCTTTGACTTGTGCATTAAGCAGATCCCAATGGGTCCGAATCGTCGAATATCTAAGCCCCACTAGATCGTATCAATGGTCAGATCTTTTTTGTTTTTGGCTGTATCCATTTCTTCCAATATTACATTTGAGCTGGAGCTGATTTCGCAAAAGGGCTTTGGCCCCCTGAAGGTTGTTTCAGTTCCCCTCCCTGAAATCCACAGCATCTCGCCTATTTATTTGAGTTTGCCTAGGAACTCCCACAACATTTTGGAGCTAGTCATACAACAGCTCGATGTTTGCATTGAGCTGGACACACTATCTTATGGCGTGAATTTGCGCTGGAAAGATACTTGGGAGTTTCAGAGTCCTTGGTTCCTGACCCATTGCTTTTGAGCCGTCTGGGTACCATTAAATGGGTTTGTTTCCAAGTCTGGTAATGGTATTTGGATCCCATTCCTTCTTGTTGCTTAATTCCGTAACGAAGTTCTTTGAAAATTTATACTTATTCATCATACCATCTTGTGTCATTTCCAGGTTTTCTGATTGTTTGGGAAATTTACAAGCACAGTAATAAGTATAGCCTTGAAAATTTAAGGACTCAGTGACACCTACGGCCTAACGACAAATGCGGAACTAGCCAAACGTTACACCCATGCTCAATCATTAAGAGATGGGATGTAATGAAAGGATGCAGTCTTGCCAGGATCACCCTAGGCGACCCTGTGAAGCTGGCGTCGAATGAATATTTGGCGATGACCAGGAAGCACCTACGTTTAACAGTAGGATTTCTGACTGGCCACTGTCAACTAAGGAAACACCTCCATACTATGGGGCTAGTGGACACACCTCAATGCAGGATGTGTGAACAGGAAGATGAAACTGTCAGGCATGTCTTATGCGAGTGTCCGGAGTTATCCTCAAAAAGAGAGTGTGTGTCCGGTGAGTCTTGGTCTACACCTGCCGATATAAAGGAGATGTCTGCTAGTGACCTGTCCACCTTCCTGCGAAGGACAGGATGGACGATGACCTGGTTGGACAACTTCTTGGGAGGATATACAATGGGTTACATGTGGCCTAAGTGGTGTGAGCCTACACTCTCCCTCCATACTTTACAGAAACAGAAGTCACTATAGCATTTTATTTAGAACGTTTACTAAACCTTACAAGGCAATCATTCCATCGGTAACACTCTGAATGTTGTTTTGGTTGTAAGGTTATAAAAGTAATGAATTTAAATTTTTTCTCCTAATTTTTGTTTTCTCTTAACGATTTGTTGTGTATAGAATAAGCAGCTTGAAAACAAGTTTTATTACAAATAAAATATAGTGAATATGCTAGTTGGTGTCTATTTAAGCAAATATTTATATCGAATATCATTAATTACCGGAATAAACCTTGCAATTATCATACTTTGTGTTGATTATTATATTATTTATTATGTAAAGTTTTGTTTTGTTTGTAATTTATCGTTTTCTATGAGATAATTAATATTTATTATGGTCAATTTGTTGTGAAAACAGACGGAATTTTTTTGTCGGTGATTGTGATTTATTAAATTTTGCTACATTCTTGTTATACTTAAATAATTTTTGTGCAAGAATGTCTTTTTTTTCAAAAACTCGATTTTATCTTGTATTTATCTTATAATAATCATAAGTTCAATTCAATCATCCACCTTTTAACCACTTACTTATTCTACAATGTATTTAAGTCTGAATCGCCTTCGATGTGCGAACTAAACTAAACTGACTGCATTCTTTATATGCTAAATAGCCCTGAATACAAAATGATCTCGTACAAATAGCTACAAATTGTTCTCAACTGTTCTACAACTTTATTTAGTGACTTCGGTATATTCGCGTCTTTGTACTTTGCTTAACTGGTGATTTTTTCAACATTCAATGGTTAAATAATTTATAAAATATTTTGCTCAGGCTTGAATAATGGTTTTTGTATAAAAATTCCTTAAATCAAACATTACTAAGCCATAAATACATTGATATGAACACAAAGTTCTATCTATCTACAACCAAATTACGGTACCAACTATAACTTATGCCAGTCAGAACTGGGTACTGCAGAAAAAGCACGAAACAAAGATAAATGCAATGGAAATGAAACGCTTGAGGAAAATTGCAGGTGGAACAAAATGGAACAAAGTAAGGAACGAAGAAATCAGAAGCATAACTAATCTAGTAAGAATGAAGCAAGATAGAATTGTGAGAAAAGTTGTGGAAATGGGAATATCAAGAAAAAGACAAAGAGGAAGACCCAGGAGGAAATGGATAGATCAGATTGAAGAAATTGGAAATAACAAAGGAAAAACATTAGGAGAAATGAAGGCATTAGCCAGGGACAGGATAGAAAGGGAAAAATGGGTACAGAAAGAGCTCCAATCCAATGCCTGAGAAAGCATAAAGATAAGAGAAAGAAAGAAAGAATAAAGATTGTTAGATATGAAGATTGAGAACATCGTTGATAGTTCTTGTATATACTGCAATTGTGAATAATTCACTTCCCTATCTGGGTTTTGTCCTTTATAACCATTTCATCTGAATTTATATACCATAATCCACATATTTCAACACTTATAAAGAATTTTGAAATTGAAACTGCAGATTATAAACATGATATTGAAAGGAATAAGTGCAAGTTTATTAAAATGATAAACAATCAAATACTTTGAATAACAACAATTGCAGAATAAAATAACCAGCACAAAATTTTTCCTAATCCTCTAATATTGATTGTTTTTTTTATTTCAGGTCCAGATATACCTGGATTTCTCCTTCAACCTTTTAGAAAACCAAAGAGAATAAGGACTGCGTTTAGTCCTTCGCAGCTACTTAAATTAGAACATGCTTTCGAAAAGAACCATTACGTAGTTGGGGCTGAGAGAAAGCAATTGGCACAATCATTATCCTTAACAGAAACACAGGTAAATATTTAAAAATATCTAATTCGATTATATTTTAATAAGCATTCGTTACGTGAAGGAATATTTTGAATCCTTTGAAGTCTTATAAAGTGAATTTATCAAATTTTTATACTTATACGAGTCCAACGTGTGGTCCAGTGCATTTAGAACAAAATCACCCGAATAGAGGAAGTTTTGGAGCACAACAGATATCGAGATGCGGTTTTCTGCATTGTTCCCATTGTTCCCAGTGTTTCCAGTGTTTTCAGGTACCAGAAAAGACTGGAAAAAATGTGGGTTAGCACTTTTTGAAAAACGCATTTTCCAATTGCATCATTAGTTGCACCATTATGGGAACGGCTGGAAGCTCGAAAAAATCGCTCGGAAATCGTTACCCGGGGGAGGCACTGTGGGGGTGCGCGACGGGTAAATTGGGGATGAATGGCAGCGTGCATGAAAATTGCTCCAAATTCGTTACTTATGAGTTTTTCGGGAATGCTGAATTCAATTCTGGCGTTGGAATTACCCAGGGCGCTCAGGGAGGAAAGCTCAGTCCTGTCAACATGACCCAGGAAGTCGGTCCCGAGGAAATTTTGAGCAACATTTCGTGCTCTTGACAAACTGACTTTGGCACGAGGTTAGTCCCAGTTTTTTCTAGGAACTTCCTGAACACAATGCAGAAAACTGCATCCCGATATCTGTTGTGCTCCAAAACTTCCTCTATTTTTCCTAAATGCCCTTGATTAGTGAGTGCGATTGCAGGGACGAGCCTTTATCTTAGATAGGAGGTAGGATGTCAAGGGTACATATATATGTCGAGCTTTATTCGTGTGGATCTAGGTTGGGTTAGGCCTGTAGTGAGTGGCCCTCCACTGTGGCTCACATGTATTCAGATTTCACCAAACAAATTCAGCTTAGCTCATTTGGTGAATGATATTTCAGGTCCGGGGGGAGAGAGAGACCCTGCCAAAGATCAGATACCTGATTGGAGCCGCGGTGGGGCAGACAAAGACTGCAAGTCGGATCTTCCGACAGTCCAAGTTTTAACATATGATGATTCAGATGACAATGGCCTGTTAGACAACGTAGGTGTTGCCTGCTATAATCTAACTTTTGTTTGGAGACATTCTTCGGAGGATGTATAAAAGGCTTTGAATGAACCAATCCTGGTAAATTATGCCAGAAGTCTAAAGGTTTGTAGATAGTTTCCAGGACTTTTCGAATATTTGCGTAGATTTAAAATTGTTTTTCTCCAAATCCAGAGTGAAACTATTGAACTGACGAGTGTTAAAAAATGTTACATTGTGTCCTTAAACTGATCTCACGTTATAAATCTTCCGTCAATCGATAAAAATGCGCGCGCAACGTAAAGTAAACTATCAATTTCACGGTAACAGGGATGGGGTTTATCATTACAAAAAACCCGACGGGGGTATCATCGTCGGGTCTATCGGGAAGGGATTGAAGGGACAATTACATGGAAAGACGATGAATGTTATTGGCGCAGGGGGAATTCGAACCGTTTAACGCCATCTTGCCGGGAGATGACGCCGTCCCTCTATTGTTTGTGTTTGCGATTACTTCGGATGGGGCGACTTGAATGCGGAGGGTGGATGAATTAGTTCATCTGCTTTTTAACTGGTAAATGGGGTTCATGAATTGGAGGATAAAATGCTCGGTGACAATAAAGTTCGAACAAAAGTTATAATTATAGATAAACAAAATTTAATTGTTCAGTATTTTTATTGTATTAATTTTTATATGACCAAAAGGATTACGGTGTATACGGTGGTTCAGCGTCTCACAGTTGCATAGTGTATGCAGAGCTGTTTCGATATCCTTTTTGCATCTATGCAGCATGTAAGGTCACCGCTATACAGTCCTTTATTGTTCTGGTGCTCCTTTTTGCGTGAGTAGCCCCGTTATGGTGCGTAGTTTGTTCCTGCTTATTGAGAGCAGTTCTTTCGCTACTTTTCCTGATGGTTCATCAGGGTTGACGATCCTGCTCTTGCGAGTCCGTCAGCTTTTTCATTGCCAGCGATTCCTTTGTGACCTGGGACCTACTGCAGTGTTACACTGTTCCGAGTCGCCAGTCTTCTAAGTTCTTCGCCGCATTCCCATACCAGCCGATATATTACCTTAGAGCTCTGAAGTGCTTCAAGGGCAGCTTGACTGTCACTGTAACTGTAACTTTACGCAATAGTTGCAGATATCCATTTGTCATGTGGATTGAGAGCCAATGAAGAAGCAAGAGACTTCGTTTCAAATAAGAAGAAGCCACGTATAGTTTGTCATCTGTCTTGCGCAGAAATCAAAATCGGTGTTGATTATCTTGTAACGACAGTTACAAACATCGCCAATTGAAGTATTATCATCTACCAGTGTCTTTGTATGTGGAACTATCCTGGAAAGGGTCAAATAGTTCCCAAATATGTATTATTTAAGCTTCACATATGATAAATACATGTTTAATATTGTTATTTTGTGTTAACCTACAAAATGTGAAGACTTTACGCTACTGATTTGAATTGTCAATGTCAATTACATAAAATGGCGCTGGTTTTGACAAGTTCGCGCATACGACTGCAGCTTCAAATGGCTTCTTTTTAAGTGAAACGGAGTCTTGATGTTACTAAAATTTCTTATAATATAAATAACTATTTATTAAGATCAACATTTCAAAGAAATAATATAATAAAAACGACCTCTATAAAATAGAAAACGTCACATAACAGCGGCTTTCATTTTAATCTTAAACCCATCATCCATTGCGGCAGCTTCAAATTTCAGATGATATCACCTCCGAGAAAGGTGAACTTCAATCGAGTTATAATAATTGACGAAATGCTCTGTGGCATTTAGAAAACTGATGAGGTTAATTAAAGTTATCCCCTCGTCGATCTCTTCTTCTTCTTCTTCTTCTTCTTTTTTTTGCTGTTTCTATCAGTCATCGAGCACCGTCTCGTCAGTAACCATGTCCGTAACAGCTTCGCTAAGTAGAATGCCACAAGATAACCTTTTGATATTCACCTTTTTTATTGTCGAAAGCAACTTTAACGACATACAAGGTATTTTACAAAAGTTTAGGAAACAAGAGGGAGACCATTAGGTAAATTCTAAGGATCAAATGATATGGAAGAAATAAAGTTTTATTACGGTTTATTATTCTACGATATCTATTATTGGTGACGCACTTTATTATTTCAAGCACACGGTCAGAAATTCGAATTTTGGTTAGCAATTGGTGGTGAAGACAAGAACAGAGTAAGACTGGCAATACTATCGAGGACAAAGAAATAGAGAAGTTTAACTGATAAGAGAACAAAAAAGGTACTAATATCAAGCAAAATCGACGAGGTCAAAGGGGACTCAAATGAAATATGGAAATGTCTAAAGAGCTTTGTTAATAATGATTGCAGAAGTAAAAATAAACCAGGTATTGTGTTCAATGACATGCCTGAGAATGAAAATATAGCTGGAAAATTCAATATTTACTTTTTAGACAGCATTTCCGTTATTGCCAAAGACATAAATAGAACAGAGATAGAAAAAATACTCAGTAATATTAAAACACATAGAGAGAAGTTTACTCAGTTTAAAACTCTTCAAATGGCTGATCTCGAAAAAGGGGTGAAAAAATTAAAAAATAAACCGAGCAGTGTTGACGAAGTAAACTCAAATATTCTGGAATTATCATTTGGAGTGATTGGCGATAAATTTTTGGACCTCATTAACGCTAGTCTGGAAAAAGGTTGTTTTCCTGGAAAGTGGAAGTTAACCACAATAATACCTATTGAAAAAGTACGCAGAAGAATATAGACCAATCAATATGGTGCCAATGTATACGAAAAATTATTGGAAACTGTGGCAAATGATCAAATGAGGGAATATGTGGAGAGAATTTATTTTGATTTAGGATATGGAAATATTTTCAAACATAAATGAAGCGGAGGGGTGTCCACCCCCTATAATCGTGCCTCGGGACAAATTTGATGCGGAAAATCCTCCACCCGAAAATTTAACGATCATAAAAATGATTAAGAGATAAAAAGATTTGTTCGATATTCGTTTATCATTTCGTTAGTCGTTTGTTTGTATTCTTAATTGGAAACGTGTGATTTCAAGTTTTCTGTACATATTTTAATGAAAGGTAAACAGTAGGTACGTATGCCGGGATTAGTATTTGAGTTTTAAAACGTTGCGGGACGTTTTAATGTTAATATTAAAAGGCTCTCTCGTGTGCGTTTCACGCTTTTTTTTATTTGTTCACGGGTTTTTAGGAAGATCACGGTCCGGTGGGTATCGGAAAAAGGGATAGAAGGTATATTTACCCGCACGGTTATTTTTCGGTTAGTGTGTGCTGATATTAATAAAGATAAATATTTACTTTTTTGGATTAAAATATATACATATGTATATTGAAAAATTCTTAGCCTACTATAGAACCAAACAAAATTTCAATGTCAAAATATTTTATTGCTCAACATATTTACATTTATGCGAACCTGCAACGTCTCTAGACCTTTCAAACAAAATGTTTCTTCTTGCTCTGCAAACCAGACCTCCACAGCTTTCATAACCTCCTCGTTGGAAAAAACCTTTTGACTTCTTTTCCAGTTAAGGAAAGAGATGATAGTTGGACGGAGCCAAATCTGGTGAACAAGGGGGGTGTTCTAGTAATTCAAATGATTTTCAAGATGGCCGCTGGTGGACGCACAAATCTTTTGTTATGATATTATTGTATGTGAAATCTGTTTAGTTCGGTCAATTTACTCGTCTTCTGTGGTCTTCTTTAATCTAAAGGTTCAGTTCTTTATTGTATTGTGATTAATTATAAATAATTCAGTGTGAAACTAGAAAATATGCCTACTACTTACTTGTTGTGCGGTTAATTGTGGAAGTCGATGAGATCGTGATAATGTTAGATATTATCGAATACCTAGTGAATTACACTATCCACACAAACCTGAATGGAATTAACTATCAAAGATCAGAAGAAAAAGGTGGAAAGTCGACTTCTTGAGTTTCTTCAATAGGAGCAGGGTTATTCATGAGTGTGTAAGGACCAATACCCTGAATAACTCTTATCTTTTCCTTGTATCTTATGGCAATTTCATTACAGTCACTCTCTAACGTCAATAGATAATCACTTTTATTGGAACAAGCCATTATTTAAACTTTAAACACGTATAATAGAAAAAAAAAACTATTAACACAACTATGTACCTATGCAAAACGCAGGCAAATGATCTTTTGTGTGTCTACCAACGGCCATTTTGTATGTCAGATGGTCACGTGTTCTGGATAGCCTTATTGTTTAGATGGTTTGTTTGTTTTGTTTTGTGGTATGCAAATAGTAGGGTTGTTCGGTTTTTGATTTTTTTTTAAAATTATAAGTATATACAGAAAGAGACAGGTTTTGTCACTTACTACATAAGGCAAAGCTACAAATTATAGTGATGGCAACAGCTCTTATTTCCAAATAAATTTTGTGTAGACCGTTATTAAAATAGCGCTACATAAATACCGCACCGTATGCGGTATTACAATTGGCAATATCTCTCTAATATTTAAGTGTTTTCCAATGTCTATTTAAGCGTGAAAACAGAAACCCAAGGAAAAATATTTTTTCCGTTGACCGTTGTTATTGTTTAAACATCAACATAAATTAAAACGAAACTTAATGATTATTAAAGTGGTGAAACGATCAGATCTCACTACTCGTCCAATCCGTTTAATAATTTTTCGCTAATTCCGATGATTAATCAAGAACCGAACCAGTCAGACTCATTGACTATCTTTCCCGGAGATCGCGAGTAACAGCGTTACGATCGCAACAAGGGCAGGGATGCCACTTTATAACTCGAAATCAACTTGGCAACGTACTATTAAATTATTAATTTTCGACCGAGTTATGTTATCAATACTATTAATTAGAAGCAAAATGAATAATTAGTACGAAGAGCGTATATTTTTGTCGAGAAGATTGTATCGCGGTTGGCATGCATGCAGCCCGAGGCACGGAACGTTAAAGTACGAACCTGTCAGATCTTAACGGCATAATAAATAAGTATTAAGAGAGGAGTTAGATACGGATCTTTTAGTGGATGGGCGATTGCTAGACATTTCGGGTTTTGGTATTCAACAACCAATTTAACAATTAATTTTAATGAAATATTTATTGGTATAAGTCCATTGAGAAGTTATACTATTCAGATGACATTTTTTAGAGAACGCGATTCTATTTTTCAGTTATCAAGAAGGCATTAGGCCCATTCTATATGAATCGTTGAAAAGCTAGCGATTTACTAGCCGTAGAACTGTTTGTAAAAAGCGTGCTACTCTATACGGGCAGTCTTGGTACTGCTTGGTGACAGCCAATGTGGAAATTTGGCCCATTCTATACGGACTTAAGCGCGGCAGTTAGAATGATACAGACTAAGTATCTGTATCTGTATCTGTAGAGTAGGGAGGGTGAGTGTGTAGGCTCACAGCAGTTAGGCCACATGTGACCCATTGTCCATCCTGTCCTTCTCAGGAAGGTGGACAGGTCAGTAGGAGACATATCCTAAGTAGAGAGAGAATCCATTAAAAAAACCACCTCCTCACTTCTTACAAATCAGACAACCTGGGACATGCCACAAGACGGTATGATGAAAAAGTATAACTTTTCATAGAAATTACCATTACCAGACTTGGAAAGAATGCCATTCAATGGCACACAGACGGCTCAAAAGCAATAGGAGGACTGGGATAGGTGTGTTCGGGCCAGGAACCAAACACTCTGAAACCTTGGGAAAAACTCAACTATCTTTCAAGCGAAAATCCACGCCATAAGAAAGTGCGCACAGTTCAATATTGATGAAGGATACAAAAGATAAAGGATTATCATAATGTCGGATAGTCATGCAGCCATTAAAGCACTGAGCTCTTGTGTAATCGGTTCCAAAATGGTGTGGGAATGTCTAGACAAACTCAATGAACTAGGCGAGAACAGTTTCGTCACTTTACTATGGATTCCAAGACACACTGGAATAGGAGGAAATGAAATAGCAGATGAACTAGCAAAGAGGGGGACTGAAATACATTTCTGGAGGCCTCAACCCTTTTGCGGAATCAGCCCCAATGTAATATTGGGAGAAATAGGTAAAGCCGAGAAAAAGAGAAGATCTGACCATTGGAAAGATCTAGTAGGGCTTATACAATCAAAGACTCTTCTGGGGGACTACAACCTGTTGAGATCAAATGAATGCATAAGTCAAAGTAAAACTGCGCTAAGAGTTTTAACAGGGATCCTAACGAGACATTGTCGCTTGAATGGGCACCTGAAAAAGCTCAAAATAGTGGAGGAAGAAGAATGCAGATTTTATGGTATCGCAGAAGAGACCTCCATTCAAATACTTTCCTAATATCCGTCGGGGCCTATAGCCTGGGAAGTAGTTGCTGCTTCTTAGTTGAGCGGTCACTGTCTTTGAAAAATATTTTTCAAAATTTATAAAGGATGATTACACAGCTCTACGAAAAGAATTTTTTTTTCTGTTGCCCTGGAAATCATCGCGAATTTTAACGTTTTCAAGTACGCAGATTACTAATATATTCATGAAAGTTCTCAATGTGCTATCAGGGTCGATGTGATTGTCACATGACGGCAGATTACTGCTGGTCTCTGAAAAGAGATTGTTTCCTGAAAAATTATTAAAGAAAAGCTCAAAAAGGCGTTTTATGAAAATATTGAATATATATTCGACGTTCTCCTCTTTTTTTTCTTCGATGTTTTCTAATTTCTTGAAACATAACTGTCATAAATATGTATGATATTATATTTCTCGTTTTTTGTTAAATAAAAATGAATATTAGAAAAAGTCAGAGCAAATCTTAAAAAATCATTGATAGTTTCATGAATTGTGGGCATAAATAGACCCAAAATACATTTTTAATTATCATCCAAATGAATGAATTGAATACAATTTTTTTTAAAAGCTCGTGACGTAAGCAAGTGCGGCTCTGTTGTATATAAAAAAACTTATTTGATCAAAAAAGAAGCGTAGCATCGTTTTATGTAAGCATTTGTCTCAAATGGAGCCTAAACTAGAAACAGATGACTGTCTTTAATCCGGAAGTAGACGATTCACAACCGAGTCAAACCGGAAAACATGAAAAACTCCATTGTCAATTTTACTATTGCCATATTTTCTATAAGCAAAATATAAAAATACTTTGTATGGGAGTTTATAGTCATATACACAGTCGTTTGTCAACTGGTTAATGACTTGTGAATTTGAGTTTCGTGTTGTTGGCGGCTCTATGGGTGTGTCTGTTTGTTGCTTGTCAAACTTTTTATTGTAAATTGACTGGGGGTCTTTTGTATATGCAATATTTGCATTCCGTTTTTTTTTTTGCCGGTAACGCCTAAATCGTAAATGCAGACGGGACTAAATTGGTCGTATATGATTTATAGGTGTTCTAATTTGTTAAAAAATGATCTGTGAATAATATATAAGTTAATTGAAGGAAAAACGGACCACGAATAATAAGCTCTTGGTTAACTCAAACAAATAAATAACTTTTTAAAGAATCATAACAGGTTAACTGCCACGATGGGTATATGCAACCACCAATGATCGTTACCTACTACTTTTTATACGCCCCAATATACAGCTACTTGAAAAAACCTTCCAATTATACCAAGCGTTACTCCAACTAGCGGCAGTAGCATCCTTATTTATGTGTAGTTCTACCTTCTTCCGTGTTTCTGGAACAAGTTTCTTGTATTTCTGTGATAGTTTCATTCATTTCATGCATATTAGTGAGCCGGACTGAGTTCTATTCCCAATTTCCAGACTTCTTTCACAATGGAGTACAAGTGCGAGCTCCTTTCTTTGCCAGACCATCTGCAATCTTATTTCCGACAACTCCTAATATTCACTCTTCATAAAAAATAATTGACCGTGAATAACAAAGTACAGACCTGACGAGAAGTGTCAGTGGGACATTAGAAAAAGACGTGAGACACATTGCTACTACAAAAGGTACGTCTGCATCCTATTTTGTCAGGAGGACATTAACAATCGATGGCGCGCACCAAAAAAGTTATTATATGAACTCTACCTAGCTTTGTTGTATTTAGCCCGCTGCTTAAGTGATTGTTTGCAGTTCCAGATGTATTGGGGGAATGTATAGCGTCACCTCCACTGCTGCATTGGGGCACGATGTCATTGTCCTCAAGATGAGGTTAAATCGGATGATCTAGGTGGCCATTCCAAGGAGATGGTTGGGGTAAACAGCTTGCTTGAAGTTGTGCTTTTAGTGGGTAACATTGGCACATGAGTCTCACACGGCCTTGAAGAACGGAGGTGTGCGCAAAGCATTTTCCCACCTTTACAAAAAAAAGAACGAGTACCAGGGCCTGTGAGCAGGTTTCCACCCATCAAAAAAAGGTGGCCATTCCAACATTGAGCTTCGTCTACCTATCCACCGAGCAGAAAATGATTCGTTTAAAAACCATCTCACATCGAGAGCCTATAGCGTAATGTCTAGGTGTCCCATCTTGTTGAAACGGTAGCAGAGCTAAAAATTAAAAAAAAAATAACCCCAAGTGGTAACAATACAATTTTCACTGTTTAAAAATGCATTAAAACAATTTTTCCTTTCGCCGTTTCGTCTCCTAACCTAACATTATATCGAATGTCGTTATGAATTTAATATTTTACTTTTAAAAGAAACGTCTTACATTCTTTGTTGAAATGGAAATTATCCATTTTAAAATATACCTTTAATTTTTTTTTTCTACATTCATATTACATGAACGTGAGAATCGGCAGTATATTTAATCACACCCATAAATTAAACAAGAGGTTAGTGAATTTTTTTCCCCATCAAAGTGACTATAATTTGTGTACTTATTTTTCTACTTTGCACGCGAGGCAACCGACATGTGTGTCACGATTCCGGGGGGGTAAATAAATCAAATGGTCCTTTTATTTTTGGAAAATTATATATATTTAAAAAATTCTCTAACGTCTACAAATGCTTACTTTTGTTTTCTACTATTACTGCGACATGAAAACAGTAATATTTAGTTACCCATTATACTAAACGCATATTCAAATGTATATTTGGTTGCCTACACTGAATTTCTTTTTAAATGTGTGTTAGGTTATCTGCACTGCACTGTACTCTGCTTTACACTGACACTTATCTACTGGAGTCTTCTTGTCTGGTTGGTGTTGTCGAGGAGCTGGATGGCC
The DNA here is from genome assembly GCA_910591675.1 of Galerucella calmariensis. NCBI lineage: Eukaryota > Metazoa > Arthropoda > Insecta > Coleoptera > Chrysomelidae > Galerucella > Galerucella calmariensis. Next base: position 51,738 of record CAJUYG010001509.1, read on the forward strand.
TCAACATTCACATGTTAGGTTAGTTAGGAGTCGTTGTTCATGACCTTTGGCAAACTTGGTGATCGTCTGGTTAACAGTGTCAATCTCCAAGTCCCGATGGAGCTCACTGTTTCGGCAGTACCAAGGAGCTTTGGTGATATCCCTTAGTATTTTGTTTTGAAATCGTTGTATAATCTGGGTGTTCTTTGGTACAGCCCCAAAGCTGAATTCCATAAGTACATACAGGTTTCAGGATTTGCCTATATATTAGCAATTTATTGTATAAAGACTGAGTGGAATTTCGTTACAGTATCCAATACATTTTTCTAAATTTGAGGTTGTCTAATTAAAAAAAAATATAATCAACCGGATTTAATTCTGGGCGGTTAGGTGGCCACATTCACACTATTTTTCTGGATAGTTTATTTACCGAAAAAGCATATTAATATAATTTTAGCTAAGACAGTTTTCATTTGCTCAAATGCACTGTTATATATTTTTTTTATAAGTCCGACCCTGTACATTATTTTTGCTTCCAAATTTACAGTAATGTTAAGGACACGTTAGGTTATTAGCCCTGCAAAAAGAAAATAAATCACCCGAAAAACAAAAAAATATTTTCAATTAAAAAATGTACTCTTTTATTTCGGCCCACAGTGTATTATACTAAATGCATATTCAAATGTATATTTGGTTGCCTAGACTAAATTCCTTTTTGAATGTTTGTTAGGTTGCCTATTTAAAAAAACATAAAGCGTCAAATACGGCGCATGCTTTAACCACTTCAATCTTTGAATACATCGCTGTATTTAACACTTCCTGAAAATACCAGATCAAATAACGTATTTTTAATGACAGAAAATCAAAAGTTCCAATTTTCCCTCCAAAACTCAACTTAACCTTATCATTTTAAAATCGAATATGTCATGATTATATCATATATTATTAATTACACATTCCTCGCGTTGTAAAAGTCCGCAGGGCATACGCATTTTCCTGCTTTTTCTTTTAAATTATAGTCATTAGCAATTAAAATATGAAGCAAACATGTTCCTTATGTAAATTAATGATATTGTAATTACATTTGGTAGCGTTGTTGTTGAAACTGTGAATGACCTGCGTAATTACGTTTTGATGGTAAATATGGATTCATAAATACTTTATCTGACACATAGTGATATTTTTACTGTTCGCATTTATTTTAATCAACAGTAAAAACACAAGAGCTTTTTTTTATCGGATAAATTTCTCTTTGCAACGAAACAGTTTTGCCAATCACTAATTTTACGAGAAAAACTGATATGAAAAAATCGCGACACCGAAGGTGGAGCGATTTTATCTAATGTCAGTTTTTCGAGCAAATTTAGTGATTGGCAAAACTTTGAGTTGAAGAGAAATTTATCCGATAGAAGAAAAGCTCGAGTGTTTTTTGGCAAGATAAATTAACGACAGAATATATGGATAAACAACAACAATAATTATCTTTATTAACCAAACTTGCGACTCATTGTCATTGTGTAAAAGAGACGTCCGCTTACTAGATATTGAGGAAGAGAAGTTTTTATCCGATAAAAAAGGATGCACTTTTTTTATCGATGTCAAAGTGACAATAACATTTCCAGGTATATGACAATTTAACATTGGAGTTAATTTATCAACATTAAAAACACAAGAGCTTTTTTTTATCGGATAAATTTCTCTTTGCAACGAAACAGTTTTGCCAATCACTAATTTTACGAGAAAAACTGGAGCGATATTATCTTATGTCAGTTTTTCGAGCAAATTTAGTGTTTGGCAAAACTTCGAATTAAAAAGAAATTTATCTGATAAAAGAAAAGCTCGAGTGTTTTTTGGCAAGATAAATTAACGACAGAATATATGGATGAACAACTTATATTATAAGTAACCAAACTTGCGACTCATTTTCATTGTGTGAAAGTGACGTCCGCTTACTAGATATTGAGGAAGAGAAGTTTTTATCCGATAAAAGAGGATGCTTTTTTTTATCGATGTCAAAGTGACAATAACATTTCCAGGTATATGACATTTTAACATTGGAGTCTCAAAAAAAGGTCGGCCTTCACCCATCTGTGGGATTAAACATATTTTTATTAATAGACGAAGATGGCTAAAACGCCTTTTCATGATCAATCATTAACCACGCAAAATCCCTTTATCCACCCAAGTCCCTGCGTATAAGTTACCAGCCCGCCTTTCAGCACAGCTGCCCATTTAAGGCGGGCGGAGTTTCAACGAATGTTCCATAATGGTTTCGTATTTATATTAAGTGATATTACTGATATTTCAAATTAGCAGTATCAACAAATCACTTATTATATCCGGTGAATATTTACAAAAAGCTGCTCCAAACTTTTTTCTCACAATTTTTGTTGTTAAAACATGGTATCCCATATAAAATTAAGAAGGGGGAACCCATAAAACCCTATAACAATCCCAACGTCAATTTGAAATGGTTTATTGTTATTCTAACCTTACTTTTCCGGTCAAGTACTTAAAATCTTCTAGATGCTGCTGGTGAATCTGGTCGAGGTGTTTAGGATGAATATAGCTCTGGTACAAGGTTTTTGAAAACTATAACTGCAAGTTTAAATGACAGCCCATTGGGTATATTGGGGTGACATTCACTGAGACCTAAAAGATCTATTGTGCCTTTAACTTCCACTTAGTTCTTCAGGAAAATCTCAGAGACTAGCAGCTCCTTATCACTGTTTCTAGGAGGAATTTTAGGATATCTGCAGGCTCTAACGTGTACATGTAACTCTTATATGTAACTCTTATATCCAGTAATCTCCTAGGATTCTGAAATGCTGTGCAGTTGGAAAGTATGTGGATGGAGGTTTCTTCTTCCATTCCACAAAATCTACATTCTTCTTCCTTCATTATTTTGAGCTTTTTCAGGTGCCCATTCAGGCGACAATGTCCGATTAGGATCCCTGTTGAGACTCTTTGCGCAGTTTTACTTTGACTTATGCATTCTTTTGATCTCAACAGGCTCTAGTCACCCAGAAGAGTCTTTGATTGTCTAAGCCTTACTAGACCCTTCCAATGATCAGATCCCCTTCCCATATTACATTGGAGCTGTTTCCTCAAAACAGTTTCGGGCCCCAACAGGTGTTTCAGTCTCCCTCTTTGCTAGTTCATCCGCTATTTCATTTCCTTTTATTCCCGTGTGTCCTGGAATCCACAGTGAGTTATCTCCTAGCTCATTGAGCATTCCTACGCCATTTTGGAACTAATTACCCGAGAGCTCAGTGGTTTAATGGCTACTTGACTATCCGAAATTGAGATAAATCTTTGCGTTTCATATCCTTCATCAATATTGAACTGGGCACACTTTTTTGATGGCGTGTATTTCTGTTTGACATATACTTGGGCTTCTTCCCAAACTTTGGTTCCTGGCGAGTACAATCCTATTCCAGTTACTTTTATTGCTTCTGAGCCGTCTGTGTACCATTAAGTTGTCCCCCCTATTTTATGGGTCCAGCTATTGAAAATTTACATTTTAATACCAAAGCTTTAAAATTTGCACACTATCGTAGTGAAAGTGAAGTATAGTTATTTGAGAAAGCAATAAATATACTGGGTGTTTTATAAAAAGGAATTAAAAGTTGTTTTCCTTTGTTTCAGGTTAAAGTCTGGTTTCAAAACAGACGGACAAAGCACAAACGAATGCAGCAAGAAGAAGAAGCCAAATCGAGTTCCGGCAACAAATCCAGCTCGCCCGGTTCCCAAAATAACTCACACCAAGTGAATAAATGGAAAGAGGAGACTTCGGACGAGTACGGAGAATATATCGATATGGACATGGAAGACGAGTGTATCAGTGATGTGGAAAGTGAAACATAAAATAATTGACGTTTGGTGGAATTGTAGAACAACCAAAAATTATCGAGTTTTTGATGGAATTATTGAAAAATTTCGCGGTTTCATCGGAATCTCTGGTGTATATAATACAGTAAAGTTGAAGAGAAACAATTCAAAATGCAATAACCCGACCGGACAATTTTTATTAGTGCCAATTAATGCGTGCCAAACTTTCCTTGTTATAGTGCCAATTTTCAAAGAAATTCCCTATTGTTACTAGTTTTGTCAAATTGTACATAGCCATTTATTTATTTTCGAACTTATATAATTTTATATTTATTTTCCGTTGTATATATTTTTGTGTCAAAGTATTAACGAAAAAATTGTTGTAAGAAAATGTTTTAAATGCTTCTTCCTCAACATAAATACTGAAATTGAGAAAATGTTTTTTCAAATGCAAAAAAATCTTCCCCTCTCTCTCTCTCTCCCTCTCCCTATGTGACATTATTTATGGATGACCCCTCATGCCTATTGCAGATTTTTTGGAATTTAAATTTAATTTTGGAACAATTGTACTCTAACCAAAAAACTTCTATTAAGTAATTAAACGTCATAATTCATGAAATTTAAGTATTTCTCCCCCCCAGTTTTTCAAATTTTGAGAAAAAAAATGGATATATTCAAATTTGTCCTTAGTCACTTGACTTTTATAGATATTCGACTTTAATTCTAATAAGAGATTCTCTAATTGAATTAGATGACAATTCGCTAAAAATGATCCCAGGGGTGTTGCAAAGCACTGCCTGCAAAATAATAAATACTCTATTAAAATGCCAATCAAAATAAAATTCAATATTTCCTTTAATGATTAATGATTACGACAAAGATTTAAGTATTATTCGAATGTTGGTCAATAACTACCATCCAAAATAAATTAGTTAATAATAAATAAATTTTAAATATATGCCACATGTTCACAGCAATAGTGTTATTTTGCATTTTACCGAATAAATTCTGAATAACATAATTATAACTTACCTCAACGAATGAAAAACATTTCTTAACGTCTTTTGCATTCAAATATCTTGTAAAAAATATCAGAGTTTCACCCAAACATATTTTAACATCCCCTGTGTCAGTCAAAAAATCCTAAATTCGTGCTACAATGTGGTTTACGTTTTCTCTTAGAATTTGCTTTAATAGTTCATGTTCAAATACTTTGGAAAACTGGGCCTAAAAATGGTATCTTCATTTTTTCGGCATTTTTGAAATTAACACAGATGATGATGACAACGTTTGAAAATCTTTAATATCTCAAAAATTGATGTGGGTACTCCAAAAATGTTCTCTTGTGTATTAGCTCAAAGAAATATAGTATAATATTATTATCTTCTCACACTATTACGGTGATACAAAAAACCATCCAGCTGTAACATATTTTTATAACAAAAATTGACAAAAAAAGCCTTTAAAACTCCAATTTCATGGAATTTTTCAAAACTATCGATAAAATAAATATGAACACGTAATTTCTAACATTTTCTTACACATTAAGATGTCTACAAATGTAACTGCAAACTTGACAAACATGATCAAGCAATTTCCACAATCAATACGGTACAAGCAGGCACTTGTACACATTTCACTCCATGTATACTTTACTTGTGGAAATTAAGCACCAGTGTACATGTGAGTCCTCCCGCTGCGGGATCCCAAACCAGATCAAAAATACTAAAATTTAAATCAGTAACTGCACATGTTTCTGTTGCGGACCACTGAAAACTTGTAGCCTGAGTACGCCAAGCGAAAAACACCCGATCCATACAGAGCCTTCGTAAAGACTAGTGGCGCCTCTTCTGGTAATTTTGTAAATACATACGTGAGATACAGCTGTTTACAAACCTAAATATAATATGAAATTATCAGTGCGTGTTTAGTTTCTTTGTAATTTTTGCTTTTAAGAAAAGTGTCCAATTATTAAGGTTCTTAATACTGCATTAATTTTTTCCTCAATATTCACTCCAAATTTCAAAATTCATGTTTCCTCACTGTTCATTCAAACGTCGTCGTGCTCTGGGGTTTCGTCAAGTCGTGGATCGCGTTGTTCGCGACTTGATACAGCTCGGTTCGCTTCGTTCGCGATGTAGTACAAATTTGGACGTGGCTTAAGCAACGGAAGGCATGTTTGCTCGTGTTGTTAAATTCATTCGTGCATCAAGTAGCTTGTAATAGTCAATTTATCATACTCAGGCTCAAGTATTAATTCCTTGTTCTTGTCAAGTTTGTAATTAAGTCTGTTAAACATTTTTTTGAAACCTATTTTTGATTGTGTTGCATTTTAATTCGTGGACTTGTGTAGTTTTTGAACTGAACAACAAATAAAAAGCCACAAATATACTTAATTTTCAAAATTATGTGAATTTTTTTTTTCAAATCTACTTAGAAAATACATTTGAAGGTACAAAAAAAAGAATTAAATTGAATGTAACTTAATGTTAAAAATTTTATTTCTGTGATGATTGTATATAAATTTTTTACTGTTTTAACATATCTACGGATAACAACAAAAAAAAAACCATTCATATTGTGTGTGAAATCTGTCGACAGGACTGTACTGGATATTTTGGAAAAAAATTTATACTACTTTTATAGCTGCTCAATTAATAAACGATATTTCCTACTCTTTCCGTGCATATACTTAAAAAAATACCAGGCATTATGTAGTTTGATACTATTAAGTCTTGAAATGTGGAATTTTGTCTGCTGAAAAGTTCTGTCATGATGATAAGACCGGTCTTTATTTCTCGAAACATGGTGTTTTTGTCATATTCCATGCTTTCCCTATTTTTCTGGTAGCAAACAGACTTTGATGCAAAATTATTTAATTAATACTGTTTTTATTTTCTGAATTTTCAATCTTTTATTGGTAATTTTATACAGTCTGTCCCAAATTTGTGAAATAATGAAAGATGAATAAATTTTTTGAGGTTACCTATTTTGCTATAATCAGAATTTTTAATTGATTTATCTCAAACATTTTTAACTATTAATTGTCTGATACAGTCCTGTCCAAGATATTTTAGTTACATCGGTTTTTTTATATGTAAACGTTTATATACCTTGTATTATTTGATACGTCAGAATAATGTACTCATACATGTGAAGTACCTAAAAAATTGTAGAAATTTGCAAAAAATTATGTACTTAAATTCTGTAAGTATAGAAGAGTAAATATAAAAAGAGTTTTATCAAACAAAAAATGTAGTTTTTTTTTAAATTGGTCAACTGTAGTAGACTCCTGTTTGTTTCTGATAGAAAAAGGAGGCATATTTGGTAGCAAGAAAAGTTGTCGAACGATTTACTGGAAAATGTAGCAGTTCCTACCTGCACACTCCTGATAGAACATCAGTGGCGTAACTAAAGGGTGGCAAGTTGGCAAAATACTACAGGTTCTCAACTTCCAAAAAAGCCTATCATTGCACAGTGTGTTTTTGAAACACGTTAACAGTTGCTGCTTCGTCTTTTAAAAAGTGATTTTCAACAGCTTTATGAGCCTTTGACCCTTTGACGTCTATTGATGACACGATTTACTAGCATTTGACTATTTTTACTTAGGATCTTATACTATTTGTAGAGCGTTCATTTTTTCACAAAAAAAAACGAGAAATCACGATCGGCTCTTGTATGGCGAGGACAACAGATGAAAAATATATACAGTTTTTTTTTGTGATGTGGCATAAGCTGTAGGATGCAACGGTGTATTTATAAAAACATTGGATTGGAATCCTTGGTTAATGCAGAAAGGATTGTAGTGGGAATGATTGAAAAATTGGATTGGTAGAGGTTGTTAATTAAGTTATTAACAGTTCAAGAGATACCTAACAATCAATATAAGTAAGATATTAACTTAAGACCATACACGAATTATACAAATAAAATATCAAGACCAGGCCTCTGAAGCACTTGTCTAAAATGAATTGACAATAAGATAGGTCAAAATGTGCGAAGCATCGAAGACAACTACATCATTGACATTCTAGTAAGCTCCTGGTTCTTCAATGAGGTTAGTAGGATCAACTGCTAGGTCTACAATGAAGCAGCATAATCGTAAATGACTTTAAAAAGGGGTGAAGTGATCTGAACTTATCTAGGAATTGTAAGGAATGGGAAACCTCAATAGGTGACACACGTCTTTTGGAAACCAGAATGATTGCTGCACTTTTAAGAAGGAGAATACACATGAATGCAATGGGGTAGTGGAGAGAAAGTGAAGAATTTTTTGAAAGAAAGCATCTGCACGGATCGTATTGCAAAAATCAATCTATTATATACAGATCGCGAGAAATCTATTCGAGCCATACGATTTACGATATTTCAACAAATACTACCACTTTTGTTTGTGAAGACCATTTTAATGTAAGTACCTACTTCTATGCTGGTAATTTTTATTCTTAAATAGTTTGAGGTTATGTACCTATATGTCTAGGAATCTACCATAAAAACATCATTTTCCTACGACCACATATAGAAATATGGTTGGTATATATTATATAAATAATACATAGTTTAAATCGTACTTACTCCTTTTATTTCCTCTTCATTAAAGCAGTTGTTTGACTTCATAAATTCAAGCAGCATAAATGAGTCTTTGGGCCAGTTATCAGTTTGTGCTTTTACAAAACCTTCGCTAGCCATATCTTTACTCACAAAATATGAAAGAATCGTCACTGAATACTGAACTAGTAAATTAAATATATTCTTCTGAAAGTTTTAAAATATCCTCGGAAATATCGAATATTTATGTCCACTTTCCACTTTACGTTGACTTTTTAAAAAAAAAAAAGCACACACAAACACGTAATGGTCTCAAACAAACATATTAATGATATTTTTACGTCGATTAATTATTAAATAGTTGATAAATAAACACCCAACTACACATAACCTAATGCAATACCGGCCATATTGACATAAGTAAACACAAGAGATATGACATCACACGTATCATCGGTAGCGTTCGGAAATCCTCGGGTTGTGGTCGGAAAGTGCATTGAAATTTAAATTTTATTTTAAAATTTGGTAGTAATTTCCAATGAAAACTGGTTTAATTCCTCTTATTAGTAATTTTTGATATCATATTTACTATTTTAAATTAATATCCAAGCAAAATATGAAATATGCGTGTACTCTATTGTTTCATGGTAAATCCTTCTTAATTATAAATGACAATCACCACAAATGCTTATCGACCATGTCAAATATATTCAACAGCAATACCAGGATAGATTTCTTGAACGGTTCACCTCGTTTTCTTTTTACGAAATACGAATATTGAAAGACCCGTCAAGCAAAAAATTACTACACACCTTTTTTCACGCCGATAAATAAATTGATCTTTTTAATAATAATTACCGTATATAAGCTGTTAATTAATGGTTGTAAAACAGCAAGACAGTTTGTGAAAATTGACAATGTCTCTTGTAGCGGACGGATTTATGATTGATTCATTGGAAACTTGAGAGTGACAAAAAAGGAATACAGGGTGATTCATTACTAATTGGAAATAATTTAATAGTAGAATCCCGACTTCAAATTATGAAGATTTAACCCAAAACACCTAAATAAAATGTAGCTGCTTACTTAGTTACAGGGTGTTTTGTTTAAAAATTTAAAAACTATTTGTGTTCAGTACTTTAAAACTGTTTTACCTATTCATTTCATATTTGGCAGAAAGTGTAGACACTGTACACCCTACCAAATAAAAATAAACAAACGTTTCTGGCTACTACCAGAGGCGTACGACTGGGGCAAGTGACAGGTTAATTGTTCCCAAATTCTACGCCACTGGCGGAATAGAAATTTTAGCACAATTTTTTGATTCTCCAATACTTTTTACGTAAATAAAGTACTCTTTTTTCATAACGATAAAGTCAATATTTATCGAGATATTTCAAGTTAAACACGAAGCTGCCCAATTTTGATGTGTAATAACTATGTCGATGTTTTGAACCAGTGAATTGCATTAAATACGTAAATGAAACTTTAATCCGTGTCAACAATAAAGATCAAAACTATTAAATGAACGGATGAATTAAAAACAAATTGTAGTTATGAAAATTATAATCTAAATAAAAGTAGGTTCTGACAATTTTAATAACGTATCGGAAATATCAGAAACGAAAAGGTTATTACACATCAAAATTGGGCAGCTTCGTGTTTAACTTGAAATATCTCGATAAATATTGACTTTATCGTTATGAAAAAAGAGTACTTTATTTACGTATAAAGTATTGGGGAATCAAAAAATTGTGCTAAAATTCCTATTCCGCCAATGGCGTAGAATTTGGGAACAATTAACCTGTCACTTGCCCCTGTCGTACGCCTCTGGTAGTAGCCAGAAACGTTTGTTTATTTTTATTTGGTAGGGTGTACAGTGTCTACACTTTCTGCCAAATATGAAATGAAAAGGTAAAACAGTTTTAAAGTACTGAGCACAAATAGTTTTTAAATTTTTAAACAAAACACCCTGTAACTAAGTAAGCAGCTACATTTTATTTAGGTGTTTTGGGTTAAATCTTCATAATTTGAAGTCAGGATTCTACTATTAAATTATTTCCAATTAGTAATGAATCACCCTGTATAATATATCAAGTTATTACGTTCTTAATACCTTTATAAATAAGCAGCTCGATATGATGACTGATTGTATGGAAAAGCGAAATATGATTCGAAGGAAAGTGATCAATGTGTACTAAGTACTATTTTAAGGGTGTTTATTTGTATAATCTGGAAAAACACCCTGATGTTACATCGGTGCTAAGACTTGGGAATGTCTAAGGAATCCTTCAAAATTTGCGTACCTACACTACCTTTACAAGAGAATGGAAAGTGTCTAGGCCAGGAGGTAAAACGGCCCTTACGACTGTGGAACAGGCGATATGGAGCATATGGGCACTAGGAAAACTGTCAAAGCTGTAGTGAGTCTGACCACAATAGATCTGAAAAGGTCGCAGTGGAATAGGCCAGAAGCCACCTCATAAAATCTATCTATCTATGGGCACTAAATCCACCGATCGTACAATAGCTGTACACAACTGTGATGAGATCCATATGGCTACTTATGGTGGCTTAGTTTAGTTGCCAAAAACAGATCTAAGGAAAGCTGAATTGGAGCAATCTAAGCTTCAGGCGGGTAACCAGCCTCTTCACATAAATAATCCAAAAGTACAAAAAGGCTGAAGCTTGAGGTGCTGACTATTACAAAACTTGGCTGAGTATACCTACTGTAGAAATGAATAAATTCCCCAGAAGGCATTTCTTCTATTTGGAGCTTCAAACTCTTCTAGTACAGATGCCACAGCTGATAACAAAATAGACGGAGGTGAGTAAAGCAAATATGTTACATACTCCTTGTTGTTTGCTCCTTGTAGTCCTGCCTTACCTACCTGGTAGCCTTAATGCGTTACTGGGTTATCTACCTGTGAAAGTCTACTACACAGAAGCTTCTCATTGGTCAAGACTCAGAGGATCAGAATAAGGTTTGTATCAACAACATTTTAAGTTGCGAATTGTTTAGATTATGTAATAGAGTTGCAATAAAAAGTAATAAGACTTTGTTCAGATACCTATCTCTTTGCTCATGTTCTTTTATCTACGAAGTCGAGAAGATAAGTGAAAAAATACCAACTCAAAAACACCTGAAATTCTCCAATATCGTTAACAAATGGCCGTGGAAGCATCAAGGTGGGTAAAATAGCGACAATTACACTCTGACGTGGACCATTAATTATAATCTAACCTGTGGTTAGAACTTAACAAGCTGTCACAAGTAGATTGTTAGTGGCTTATTTATGAGAATTTAAACGTAGATACCTCTTGTACCGGTCAACATCGACTTTAATACGGACGAGAACAATATCATCATAATTTTTTTTATTAAATGAATTAACAGTTTAACTGAGATCGTTTGGAAATTATGGAGAATCATGTTGAGTAAATTAGGGTGAAATGTTTAATACTCTCAAAGAGATTATCGAAGAAATATTATTAAGTTGATTGTAATCAATTAGGGAATTTTTTTTTAAATAATTCACTGTTATTTATTAAATAATTTGGTTTATTTAAACTCTTGCTATTGACTTCTAATCCTGAATAATCTGGAAATCTACATGTTCAGTATTGCTTAACTCAGGAAATGTTTACAGATGTGAATTATCTACTAAACTGTTCTGGTCTCAAGAGCTAGTTAAAAGTTAGCATCGAAAAAGTCGCTCCATGTATTAAAAAAGACCGAGGAAACTTTGGAGGCTTCTCAGAATAGTCAGGGTGAGTTGAAAGTCCAAAAGTTTGGTATATAGTGTGAATACTCTACTGAGCATCTTCAGTCTCAAGACTTAGCTGGAAGTCAGCATAGACAAAGTGGTTCCAAGTATTAAAAATACCGAGCAGAGCTTGGAGGATCCTCCGAATAGTCAGAGGAGTTGAAATACCAAAGGGTTGGTATAAAGTGTGAATACTCCACTGAGCATCCTAAGTCTCAAGACCTAGTTGAAAGTCAGCATAGACAAAGTCACTCCATGTATTAAAAAAGATCAAGGAGAGTTTGGAGGCTCCTCAGAATGGTCAGGGTAGGTTGAAAGACCAAAGGGCTGGTATAAAGTGTGAATACTCTACTGAGAATCTTCAGTCTCAAGACTTAGCTGAAAGTCAGCATAGACAAAGTGGTCCAAGTATTAAAAAGACCGAGCAGAGCTTGGAGGATCCTCCGAATAGTCAGAGAAGTTGAAAGACCGAAGGGCTGGTATAAAGTGTGAAGACTCTACTGAGAATCCTTAGTCTCAAAACTTAGTTGAAAGTCAGCATCGAAAAAGTCGTTCCAAGTATTAAAATTGACCAAGGAGAGCTTGGAGGCTCCTCAGAATAGTCAGGGTGGGTTGGAATGCCAAATGAATGGTATGAAGAGTGAACGAACGAGTGTGGTAATTTTTTAATATCTATTATTAAGTTAAGTGATCATAGAAATGCCTAGACGTCTGCTGTAAGTGTGCTGGTATTATAAAATTCCAAAACCAATTATTTCCATGAATTTACTCCCATATTTAACCAGTTTCATTAAATATTTAATAGTAAATAATAATTTTCTCGATTCTCACGATCTCGCTTTACCTATAAAACGTTATCACAACACTAAACAACGACTTAACTTAAAAAAAATCCAACTGTTAGCAAACATTATCTCATTAAGTGTGATTATAATTTTTTTTCTATCCAAGATCATTGTGAAAGGCCAATTTAATCTTTATATATACTTCTAACAACTACCATAACCTTTAATTTGCTATATTCAATGCAGTATTGCTCACAATTGATTATTGTCCATAATATAATGAAAATGTTCACTTGTTTACATCAGTTAGATCGTCAATTTTTAGATTCAAGTTTACGGCATTCCTACCACTCTACCTATATAACAATTTATAACATTTTCGGCAAGATTTTGCTTCTATTCTATTCCTTCATTTATCATCAATTTTTTTATATATTTTATGCCTTCTCATACTGAAATAGTCAACTTAACAAACATCATATTCATAAAACTATAAAATCAAACATAATAAACATTGTTGTTTAACGCTCAAATTACGTAACTTTTACGGCTGACAAAATGTCTACTTGTCGAACAGCAACATTCAAATCCTCATTAACAACAAAAAAAATAAACGAAAAAGTCGTTATTAGAATGTAATTGTCAAGGTATCAGACGTAAAGTCATTGTATCGGTTGAAATGTGTGATACCACCTTTTTAAACAAGCCATTTAACAAGAAAGGATTAGATTACGAATAGAGCTTGATTTCCAACGACCGAAAAAGAAACAAAATGTTTTTAAATTTATGTACGGAACCATTGTTTCGGTGATGGAGCAGAGGCGTGTTAATTGTTGGGAGATGAAGAATTTTTACTTATGATTAGCGTTAAAAAGTAGAAGTGAAAGACAAGTGAATAAATTGATAGAATACCTACACAGGTAAAAAGTGAAACAAACACAGATATAAGAAATAGATATATAGAGAAGAAGACCAGAAGAGAAAACAGGGAGACATAGGCAATAAGAGATAAAGTGAAAACAAAGAAACATAAGAACAAAAAAGAATGAACCATTGCAAGAGAGAAAAACACTAGGAAGGTGAGAAAAAATAGAGAAAGAGGCACAGATAAAGAGAGACCAGAGAAAAAGAAAAAAGCGGAGGATCACAAAGGCAGGAAGAACCACAGAGGGAGAGAGAATCGCATAAAAAGAAGCATTTGAGAACCATAGACACAGAGGAAAGGAGAAAATTAGGAAAACATACTAAGAGAAATACCCAGAACAAAAAAACTCTAGAACAAATACATAGAGAACCAAAGATATGGGCACAAAGAAAGATAATTGAAGGAAAAAAGGCAGCGGAGAAACTTAGACTTATAATGAGGAAAAATCAGAGAAATAGAAGGATTGGAGTACCACCAAGAAGAGAATGAAGAAACTGCCACAGTGGGAAAGCGAATATAAGAAACAGAAGAAATCTAGAAACAGAGAAAAGTGAGAGATGGAGACACCTCGACACAAAAGGAGGACGAATCAGATAAAAATGAAAAATGGAGTACCATAATCACACAAGAAGAGAGAACCAAATGAAGAGAAGAAAACAAAGTCACACAGGACGAGAGAACGGAGGGAAAATAAAAAATGGAGGACCACATCCACAGATGGAAAGGAAAAGTTGAGAAAAATGAGGCAATGAGAAAAAAAAACACAAAAAATTGAGAAATACAGACAAAAAAGAGAGAAACACTGACGCAGCGGACGAGAATACACTAGGCAAAAAATTGAGAAACACAGATAAAGGGACTATCATGGAAACGGAGAAACAGACACATAGAAATAGAAAGCCAGACATAAGGTAACAAGCGGAGAAACATAGACACAAAGACATAGAGATACTTGGAAATTGAGCCACAGAAAAGTATAAAGAAAAGCAAGGAAAATAACCACACAAAATTGAGGAAATAAAAACAAAAAAGAGAGAAATACTGACACAGTGGACAAGCATACCCGGGGAAAAAATTAAGAAACACAGCCACAGAGAAAGGAAAAATTTTATAGAAACGAAGAAACATAGACACAAATAAATAGAGAAACATGGAAATTGAGCAACAGAAAAGGATAGAAGCAAAGTATGGAAAAGAAACAGGTTAACCCAAAAATGGGGAAGCAGAAAATCAAAAAGTGGAAGCAATATAATGACGAAAAGAATTAAAAAATTGTGCACCACATCTACAGATGGAAGGATAGAAGCTAAGTGAGGAGAAGAAACAGGTAAACCCAAAAATACGGAAGCAGAAAAAGGAGAAATAGAGGACAGAAGGTAAGGCGGATAGAACCAGAGAAACTGGGAAAATGAAGGACAGAGAAAGATAAACATTCAATCAGAGAGGCACGGAGGAAGAGGAGGTTGGAAAAACAGAAATACCATGCTTCGAAAACTAAAAGTGAATATGATAGCTTCAGGAAATGTGAAAGTGAAAGAAACAACGATCGGTTAAAGAGAATAAGAAAATCATAGGAGCAGGATTATTAATTTAAAAACGATATATTTTATTATCCGCCTACGCCAATGGTTGAGATTGTGGTGGTGTAACATGAGCCGCTGGTGTCTGAACGTCCAACGCATCTCTCTGCTTTTGGTTAAATTGGGTACAAATTATTCGAAATTTATGCGTTATCAATTAGTGTTGGGCTGGAATATAACGGTGAGACTGTAATTGATTTTTGGCTTGTTAATAGAGTGGTAGTGACAAAATTATTGGTGTTGATTATAAATTTTTAGTGTGTGTGTCTGTAAAAGTGTTTATATGACAACAAGAAATATGGCATCTTGTCCAACAGATGAAAACTTTGAAATAATTACTGAGTTTAAAACAAAATTGTTTGAATATCTGGTCATAAATTAGTTTGTTGAAAACGTATATGAACGTATGCTGGATAAGAAGCGAATCGTGCTCGTTATTACGTTAAAGAGTAATATTTTGGCAAACAAATTTTCATCAGTATAAGTTGAATATTCGGAAAATTGTAAAATCGAAATCACCGGAAAATCACCGAACCCGAGGCACCAAAGTTACAATTCTTTACGCTAACCCCTGCACTATGGTAGTTCCTTCCCAACTATGTTCTGTTCGGTAATATAAACTACCATGTAACCACTCTTCTCCTGCAACTGCTTAGCTGTAGAATTCCATAGAACTTTGATAACACTCTCCTTGTAGTCTTCGGAGTTCTTTTTTTCGCATGTTGAAGGCATAGTCTTCAAGAATGAGCGCCAGTTCTTCCACATGTATATCCGCTCTGTCGAAATCATACGCTTTTTCTGTGCAAAAGTTTATAAACTGCTTCCATACACTTGCCTTCGATTTCCTAGTATTCGCTGGTGTCAACTGCTTAATATTCTTCGCGAATATTTTCTTTACTTTCTTGACCGAAGCGGGACATTTTCCTACGTCGTGCTGTTTTGACAAATTTTTGACAGAAATAATTTCTAGTTTAGAGTTTCATTGGAGTTGCCATGGTAACTGAATAATCAAGTTGGCAAAACCTGTTTTGCAAGAACTTGATAAAGACGAAAATTGATGTTGTTGGAAACACATTTGGTGTGGAATTTTCTTACCGAATACCACACGAGGTCAAATTAAATCCGTAAATTTTTTGACCTCTAGTGGTATTACTAGTGAAAATTTATATTTCATTATATTTGACGATGAGCGGTTCCAATAGATAATAAAGATCCGGTGAATGGCTACCAACATATAAAGGCAGTTCATATTTATCATATGCTTTGAATGAAGCTTATAATAATAGTAATATTTGTCCCACACGACCAAACTAAAATATTAGTTAAAAAAATCGTGATACTGATTTTTCGAATTTCGTTAAAAAGAACCCATTTATACTAATTTATATCTTTTAACATTTCTAAGATTTCTTTTCAATTCTTTTGTGGTAAATATTTGCCTTCGAGGTAGCGCTGACAAGTGGTTCCAATTTGCAATTGTCCAAAAATTATATAGGTACCTACTTAACCTAACAAATTATTTTCTTCTACTAACCGCATGTTACTGTCAACTTTGTACGAACATATTTATCAGGAAAGTATCCACAAATTGCTACATAGTCGACTCTTATCATTTATTTTAAAAAAGGGTGGATAATTATTTAGAAACTTCAATAAGAAAAATAATATTAACCTTATAACGGAAATATTGATGTGAAAAAAGCTCTAGGCTTTTATTTAGTTTTTAAACAGATACCTCACAAAACAATAATAAATCTCACCCACGCAAATCAACAATATGGAAATTAGTAGAAGTGGTGATGGTCCCTAAGCCTTGGAAGCAATAAAATGTATACTACTATTCAGTGTACTTCACTTCATAGCCCCAATATTAACCCAGGTCCTCCGGTTCAGCTAAATCCCTTAACTTGGTCCAAAAACATCCACGTTAAAAGCGCCACCTACTAAATACCTAGCAGCTAAAGCTAACTATTTTCCAGGCTCAAAAACACCCTCAGGCTCTGGTGCAGGTGTATGCGGGCGCAGACCTAGGACAGAAATTTCAACCTCTCTAGGATTCTATGCAACAGTATTTCAGGCGGAAATGTACGCCATTGTTTCATGTGTGGAGAGATTGGAGCAAGCCAATTCCATTCATAGAACACTGAAAATTTTCTCGGACAGCCAAGCGGCTTTGGAAGCAATTAGCACCGTGTGACGTCGAAATTGGTCTTAGACTGCCAAAACAGACTCTCCTCAATAGGAAAACTCAATAAAGTATTGCTGTTCTGGATCCCTGACCACTCTATGACCACTTTCTATCGGACCAGAATCTACAATAGACATTGCAATATGTTTGGTCAAACAAACACAAAATACCTGGACTGCAAGAAGAGCTTTAGACTTCTGGCATAATTTACCGGGATTGGTTTATCCAAAGGCTTTTATATATCCTTCGAAGAATGTCTCCAAACAAGTGTTAGACTAGGGCCTTATAAACCCACTCACCACACAACTAACCTAACCTAACTATCTTCCACTTCAAAACTAGTATTCGATGGCGCCATTTATTCACTTTAGTGCTCAAAACAGCCCAGGTAGTTGAATTAGGTCTTTCCAATTGTGTCTTCCACTCCAGATGTTACATGCATCTCTCCTGTCAGTTCTTCTTTCTCTCATTTTGCTATGAAGCTAACTATATTGACGTGAAGCTTCAAGAAGAAGACTCTACGTCAAACAATCAAGCAAAAGTCGACTAACTAAAACAACACTGTTGAAAAATATATCGAGTGTTTGTAGACGACGCTGTTCAAGAAATCTGGCAAGTGGGACTACCTATTTACGTGAATCGTGGTCGCCATCGGCGCAATATTTTTTACTAAACATTGTGGAACCGATATTAGGTAAGGTAATAATGTGTTTAGAGAGCTCCCGAAGTTAAAATGGTGTGATGAAGACGTCTACAACTTTATACGAACAAGCAGAATGATACAAAATCATCAGGTAGAAGCATAAAAGGTATTATTTGAAAATACCAACTGTGACATGCTAACCGAAGTTGTTAACAAAATATTGAACGATGTCATTGATCTCTCAATCAATAGTTTTTGGAACGCTGAAGTTTCAGAGATTGAAAATAAATAGAAATGCAGCAAAAAATATTAAAAAATCGTCAATGAAGCTTTGGATTACTTAACTATATTCTGTATATTCCTTGTGGTGTATTCCTTATTATTTTTGTAAATTTTTTGGAAAATCGAAACCAAAATCTGTTTAATATTTTCAATTCGGCTTTTCCTTAAAATTCTGGTCCCTAGACAATCAATTATATTTTGAAGATTAAGACTGAAAAAAATTGGTTGTTTCTTAATAAACGTATCTGGAACGCTATCGAATTAAAAATGTTGAAAATATTGTGATTTGATTTCCCAAAGAATTTACAAAAAGTATTCCATCAAACTAATTTAACTTCTATTTGCTATACGTGCTAATTAGAGGAAAGAAATGTAGTTGAAAGAGAATGCCACGGTGTGGCGTAGGTATCATAAAAAGAATGGAAATTATGCTAATAATTCCAGTACCCACAGCATCGGCTGGCAGGTTATTCGTGTATTGTAACTAACGAAATGTGTATCCATTCCATTCAGTTATCAAAAGTATATTTAACTAAGAACGTGGCATTATATATTATTAAAAATGAATAAGTCTTCGAGAATACATCAGTGAAGCGTTTACAAACGATTCTGTAAAGGAATTAACCTATAATTTATTAAAATAAGCCAGAGCTAGAGGTGGGAGAGTTCGTAAAAGCAATACCTTTTGAATTTCTCAACCACTATTTATATTAGGTATAGTTCTTTTCAATGTATTAGAAACTGACCTGACCTGAGATGGGATAGTGACATGCAATGAAGCCATAAAAGTATCAGATGTGACAGGGTCGAATTTATTTTGTTTGGGAATAATTGATTATTAGCTGAAAACTCTAAACGACTTTTGGGTCATTTTATTATAAATACTTTCTTTTTCAACAGGTATAGGTCGGCTCTGCACGGTAAATCTAAAAAGAATAATAATAAGTCCAGTCAAGTCAAGTCAGTTTCTTAGATAGTGAAAAGAACTATACATTTTCAAATGAGGAATAAAAATGTTAAGTGAGGAGTGTAGAACTGAGTTGTGATAATGTGAAATAGGGTTGAAGATATACTGGAGATCAATTTGTTGAGAGTGGTAGATAGTTCATGCTGGGTAGAGGATAGCTGCATTGCTACCTAGGTTATCTGGCTGATGATAATACGAATGACTATGTATGTGTGTATGTATTTTGTGGGAATATTTCCTGAAACCTAAAAGATCTATTGTGTTTCCTTACTCTTCTGTATCTGTATCTGTGAGAATTTGAAGGGTGGGTGACCCCCACAGCACTTAGGCCACTATAAGCTCATTGTGCATCCTTCTGAGGTTTAGACTTCCTTCTGGCTCGTCATCCAGCCCACTTGTTTGAAGTAGGCGATAACGTCGCCGGAAGTATGCTCCCTCATGCTGGCTTGTGTTAGCCTGTACTCGCCGAATACAGGAAACCTAAATTGAGAGTGTTGGACATTCACAAAGAATGTGTTCGACAGTCTCATCTTCCTGTTCACATCCCCTACAGAGTGAAGTGTCAGACAGACCCAGACTGTAGAGGTGTTTTCGTAGGTGGCAGTGACCAATCAGAATACCCGTGGCTGTCCGAAGGATCTGTCTGTTCATAGTCACGTATTTTTTGGCTACTTTGCTGTCCGGATACTGCAAAAGTTCCTTGGCAAGCCTGCAACCTTCTGCATCGTCCCATCTACCCTTAAACTTATCAAGGGTGTGTTCCTTTATTATGTCAATCATAGCCGACGCCGACAGACTAATGAAAGTGCCAGGTCCCAAGAGTTTTTGGGAGGCTGCTTTCCTGGCTAGTGAGTCGGCAATGTGGTTACCTTTCGATTTACTGTGGCCCTTGATCCAGCCTAGAGTGACTTCGTTGCTGCTACAGGCTTCGATCAGGGATAGGTGACACTCCAGTACTAGGCCTGATGTGATACGTGGTCTGTTCAGGGCTAGTAGTGCCTGTCTACTATCCGTAAGGATGTTAATTATATTACCTGTGGTGTTTTTCTCTCTTTCTCTTTTGCGGCAATGTAGATAGCAGTGAGCTCTGTTTGAGCAACGCTGACATTACAGCCCATCGCCCATTTGATGTTTAGATTCAGAGATCTGGAGTAAATTCCACATCCTGAGCCCATATTGGTTTTAGTGCCAACTGTGAAGATGCGGAGTGCACCTTCTTCTGATGTGTCTTGTGTGTTATATTTAATGATTACCTTGTAGGGCCTGTGAATGGCATATTGTGGTGAGATTGCGTCCGTATTTGCCTGCAGCGGTGGGACCTCATTGAGTGCCTCACGCCATAGGTTAGGTCTTAATCTACCAGATCCAACGTCGGGTTGTATACCGGTAGAGCGTAAGCGTGTCATGGTCATCAAAATAACCTCCTTGATGTGCATGTCAAGGGGAGTGAGACCAAGGATCACCTCCATACCCATGGTTGGTGTTGTTCTTATGCCTCCTGTTGTATTGAGGCATGCTGTTCTCTGAATTTGATCCAGTTTACGGACAACTGTCAGCTGGTTTGCTTTAACTCCCCGGCAATCGCGCCGTACGTTAGCATAGGTCTGATGATGGCAGTGTAGATCCAGGCAGTAACCCTGGGTGACATTCCCCAGGTACGGCCGATGGTCGTACCTGTGGAGTTTCTTACTCTTACTATTGGTTCCCGTGGAAAGATAAACGAATAAAGTAGTTGAAACAAAAAAATGACTCAATGACGCCAATGAAATGAAAAATGATGATTGGCGTTAAAAAAAATGATGGTAAATACTGCAGTTTCTTGCCTAACTGACCGATTAAATTTGGAGGTAAACTAAGCCAGTTCGCAGGGCTTTGTTACCTCATGAAACTTAGGAAAAAAATTAAATTTAAACTGACTAGGTAGAAGAGAAACAAAATTGGGGCGCCACAAGGGGTAAGTAATAATAAAAATATGAAATAGCATTAAAAAAAATTATGTTTGTGTAGATGAAGCCCAACTTCATATTTCACATCTGATGCTCTCTACTGTCATCTACCACACACTGAATGATGTGTAAAGGTAAGGGCCTTTGTAAAAGCTTTGTAGATCCGGCAATCACAAAAATGGGTAGACTGGAATCTTAGAGGAGCCTCATAGGGAACGTCGTACTCCTAGGGACAGTTGTATTCCTAATACTATTTCATCGGCCAACCTTCCAAGCAATGTATTTTTCATGGTCAGATAAATTTTCATTTTCAAATTGGGTGTTTGATTGTTGTGTTCCAAAATACTATGAAATTTTTATTTTGGTAAGTTTCCATCTCTACAAAACGAGTAAAAACTTCATTCTGAGCCGAGACTGAGAGAGGTGTGTTTTCTGTACAGTAATTTGTTGGCAATCCTGAAAGGTTTGCTTAACCCGAGATTAAAACTAACTGATAATTACATAATAACTACGTTGGTGAAGCTAGCAACTGTTGTTGGACCATTAATAACAACCAAAGAGACCGTTTAATAAATTATTTGTTCAATTACTGACCCATAACAATTAAAAAACCGGACTTGATTTCTAATAAGAGGTTGGATTGTTCAATTTTTTTTATCAATTTCATTTGTAGAAATAAATAATTTAAATTATTGAAGAAAATAAATTTATTCATCACCAAAAAAGCAATACCTAACTGATTATTGGTTTTATTCTCATATTCAAATGTGTAACAGTTTGTAATCAAAATAAACAAAGAATCAACATAACTTATTTCCAAATATTCTGTGATATGTTCAGAATAATAAACTGAGTTCTCCAAATAATAGATCTATGACCAAATTTAGCAGAACCTTATTACTATGTATCTTTTATTGTTTTTATTATTGCTAATATGTTAGTAACAAATAATTTCTCCATATTTCGTTTTGGTCGACTGAAAAACGGAGAAAAAGTCGCTTCCTTCTCGATTTTTTTTTCTAGGTACAACCACATGTGGTCTTCACAAAATGATAGGGTACTAACTTCCAATGCTTTATCTGGTGATAAAAAGGGAAGATTTTCTAGGTCTTTAAAATCATCAATATTTTTGGATAATCTGTCTGCACATATGTTAAGCGCTGTATGTCTTTCTTTCCAGATCTGTTACATATTAGACACATTTTTTGCCGAATATTAAATCCGTCTTTAGGATATCTTGTCCGAAACGATGAAGCGTTTTCGGTTTCACTGCTTTGAGAAACATATCCAATATTTTGTGGACTAATAAATGTTTGTCTGAAAGTTTTATGAAATTTTACTTTAACCTTCCCTCCTAGAATGTCTTCATTTTTATGCAAATCTTTTGAGCACAGGTGTCTTTTTTTTTTCTGCAGCACATATAATTGTATTCTATCCTTCCAATCTCGGATTTTGCGTCACAAGTTTGTCTTTTTCTTGCAAAGTCTGACCACAAAATAAACACTACATCGCTTACACCAAAAATCTCAATAGACACACACACATCCAAAATAATATCTCATAGGAGACATTCACTCCTATGACTAGAGCATCCAAGGAAGGATGTCTCCAAGAAGGACCTAGTGGAAATACTGTTAAGCCTGATGAGGACTACTGGTCTCTTCTTATAAACGGCACAAAAAGAGTAAAAAAAAGCCCAAAAGCTGAGATGCCGGGGACTCTAAGCCTCTGACCGATGGTGTCGAATCAATCAACTAGAATAATATTTAATTTATCTCACAAAGTAGATGCTAGTTCTAGTTCTCGCCACCATGGACGCTAGTGTAATTGGCAATGTCACGCAGGGTCTCTATGCAAGCTAGTCTTTGAATTTTGGAGAGGTTTTCTCTCGTTGTCATTAGACTAGTTCTACTATTCCACGCAATGACTCCATGATGGACAGTGTACATACAGTTCAGGATTTTTGGGTTACAACCCCAATTTGGCCCTGCCAGATTCCTGCAAACCACTAGATCCTTTTTTGCTTTAAGGATAATATCTTTATCGTGATTGTTCCACAGGAGTTTACTTTCTAGAGTCAAGCCTAGATACTTGACTTCTTGTTAACTTACGTGACCATTTTTTTCGTTGGTTTATCGTAGGTAACATACAAAGTTTCATTTGAATTTTTGCAAATTTCAGCTCTTACAGATCATCATCATTTAATTGCCATAATTTTAATTGTTCAATGTTGGAACATCTACTATTCCGAGATAGGCCAAGCAATAGAGCATCAAAATGGACAGTTTTTGACAAAAATCCTATTAGACAACAGACTGTACCATCATGTGAAACATATTACGTAGTCGCTCTTATTTAACACGTTCGCTGCTAACGACTGTTTTTGCTGTCATTTGTATTAAGCATCCTTATAGCATTGGCGTGGACATGCTGAAATTTTGTGAGCGTGCAAAATAAAATTGATGGGCAATTTTTTCTAAAATTGATTACGAGTT
Source organism: Galerucella calmariensis (assembly GCA_910591675.1). Lineage (NCBI taxonomy): Eukaryota > Metazoa > Arthropoda > Insecta > Coleoptera > Chrysomelidae > Galerucella > Galerucella calmariensis. Next base: position 75,674 of record CAJUYG010001509.1, read on the forward strand.
TTGACATGTACCGCTTTTTTCGATATATTGTTACAATGTAAATAAATTCGGATTAAATTGGATTGAATCAGAAAATTTACACAACCAATAACAACATCCATGATATAAAATAGAAGTAAACTTGTTATGGCAACATATATAGCTACTGCTATGTAATATCCTGTCAATTCCTGTCATTTACTTAAAGCTTGGTATATACGAGTATTTCTTAGAAAAAAGATAAATAATATCTCCATAATGTGTCGAGGCAGTATTATTAAAAGTTCAGGCGAAAATGTTAATAAAATTAATATATAAAAACCCATTGGGAGGGTTTAGTGGTTCAGAGGCGTCACCACGAAAAATTTATTTTTATTTCACTTCAGATTTTTCAAAAAATTTGGTTAGTGATATTGAAAACTATAATTTTGTTAAAATGTATGCCAACTTTTCTCTGTAATTCATCAAAATTTACGTTCCTTTTATAAGTCTTGCGATAAGAACATGTTTAGACAAGGAATTCTAACTTTACATGAAGACACACAGATTAGATCTGTAAGGTCATAGTGGACAGATTCCTAGGAAAACACGAGGCCTACATTAATCTACTCCAGGGGTCGTCAAGCTTTAAAATTTGAAACGTATTTCTCTGGCAAACTAGCCCAAACTAGCCACATTCAATGCCCCGAACTGTTGGAGCTAATTAGATTCAATGCAAACAATCCTATATAGGAAGTATAGTGAAGATTTTGCAGCAGTAATTTTCAAAACAACAATTTTCATGCAATATATTGTTATTTCATAGCTTTTTTAAGTAATTGGATTTGTTTGTAAAAGGATCCTGACCAGTTAATAAGTAAATAAAATATTATACACCAAAGTTGAGGAAACATATGCACACAATTGTCCTAGCAGATGACAGCCTATGTAGGTTCTGCCAGGATAAAGACGAAACCGCACTTACTCAGCACTTACTCACAGAGTTTCATATATTCGGAGAAGAAAACCGAAGGCAGAGAGCTACGCAAGGGAGGGTATCCAGGATAATAGATCTGACGACCTAGCAATAATGGTCCAAGCAACAAGCAAGGAGGACCTCGTGCTCAGAGCCAACCTAAGCATACAGGAGGTTGAATACCTACTGGTTACGAACCAAAAAGCTACAGCTGGCTGCTCACAAAACGGAAGCAATAATTCTAAATGGAACTAAATGGGCAAAGATAAGAGAGAAAATGAAGTTTAGCGTTGGAAATCAACAAATAACTCTTGGCATATACCTAGACCACCAGAGCACATTCGGATTCCACATTAGCAGAACATGTGAGAAAGCCGAAAAAAAACAGCCACTCTAGCCAGGCTGATGCCAAACATAGGAGGACCTAGTAGCCTGAAAAGAGAGGCTCTAGGCACTGTTGTGAAATCTATTCTTCTATATGGAGCCCTAGTTTGGTGTGAAGCTCTTGAAATTACCAAATACAGAAATCTGATGGTAAGATCTCAAAGGAGGGTATTACTTAACTTAGATTTGCAAGTACATATAAAACGGTGGCAGATACACTTACGGTAATAACAGGGATCCCACCTGTGGACATTCTTGCTCAGGAAAGATATTACATACACAAACGCGACTATTCTACAAAACCTGAAAAACAAATGGCAAGAAGAAATACCGTAAATCAATGGCAATTAAGATGAAACGAGAATACCGAAAAGGCACAATAGACAAAAAGGCTCATCCCAAGTCTGGACCCCTGGGTAAATTGTCGAGACTTCTATATAACCAAATTTTTGACTGGCAATGGGTCATTCAAAGCCTTTACATTCAGAATAGGAAAATCTGTCTGCGACAAGTGCGTCCACTGCCAGCAGGTGAACACTGCTGAACACACCCTGTTTGATTGCCCGATAACGGTCCACGACAAAGCACGAACAGACACCGCAGTGGGAGTCCAGCTCACTTCGGATAACATAATCAACACCATGTTAAGAGACCAGGGTACTTTTGCCATCATTGCAGATCTAATTTAGAAAACAATGGTGAGAAAGGAGAAGGAAGAACGGAACGAAGCAAAGGACGCCGCCCATAGACCGACGTAAGTCAGAAATGACGGTTCCGGCTATGGAAGAGGGCGTAAATGGGGGTTTTTAGTGGGAGTAGCGCCCCACACTGTTGGATGCAATCGATGAGCAACCTTCGCCAAGTGGTTTCCCCTCACCAAAAAAAAAAAATTAACCTGTATGTTTTTATTCTCGATGTAATCTTTGCTTCTCCGTATAACATGTCTATTTCTTCATTTGTTCTCCTTCTCCATCCTTCAGGTGTTTTTATTCCACCGAAGATTGCTCTCAGAATTTTACGCTCCCAGCGATCCAGCTTTTCTTCCTGTTTTTTTTGTTAGAATCCATGTTTTACTTTCGAATGTTACAGTGGGTTTTATAATGGTATTATATATTCTTATCTTCATCTTTCTTGAACAGTATTTTGATTTCATCAGTGACTGGAGCATTCCAAATTTTCTGTTGCCTTTCGTGATTCTTGACTGTATTTCTTGTTCTTCGTGGACCCTTTGGAAACTGTAGTCCATTTCCCTTGTCGTTTTCACGATCAGATTCTCTCCGGCTTCGAGAGCTAAATTAAATAAAACAGTTGATAGCGGATCTCCTTGCCTTACACCATTTCCGACCCAGAAGATTGTTGATTTGTACCCATTCCAAGTTATTTTGTTACCAGTGTTCAAAAAAGGATAATAGATCTGGTAAAAAGGATGAAGCTAGATATCGAGCTCTAAATATAGAGAGGACCACAATCGATCTGCAAATGTCGAAGTGGGATGGGACAAAGAGCCAGACCAATTCTAATATAATCTAATACTTCAAAGTTTACAAAGTCTTGTTATGTTATTTTAGACTGCCCGGCGTGACAAGTCTGGTTCGCGTGCTGTAGGTTGCAGACCCCTGATTCAGTCTTGACGAAGCTTAACGAAGAAATTTCACAATCAGCAATAGTTTTATCATAAACTTTGGCAGTGGCTTCAAAGTATATAATGGTCCTTAGCCCACCCCCTTTAGCCTGTCCTTGTTTTGGGATATTTTACAACTTAAAATACCAGTAATATATCAAAGCAATTTATGTTTTTTTTATTGATGTAAAATCTCGATTAAATCCAAATTAAATATTTTAATGGTCGCACAAGGGAGTGGCCCACTCCCTTGTGCTCGAAGAAGATGCTGTAAAAACTATATTATCACTTCACAGATGTCAGCGGGGGCTCTTACAAAAATACAGTACGTCTTTCAGATTGAGTCCACATAAGGAACAACTTATTTTTTTTTTTTTAAAGAACAAGATAGGTATCTGCTTCCTTCAAAACGTGTATGTTTTTGAGGTTGATGGTATTTATTTAAATACAGGTAGATTATTTTAGAGGTAGATAAAATTAAAAATATTAATACAGGTGTTTTGAATAATCGGCTATTTATGCAATTAAAAATTATAACTCAATTATGCTAATTTAATTTATCGTATGACGGAAATTTTGATTTTCATTTTGTCACCTGCAGCTTATGAATACTTAACAGGTGACAGGTGATACCCACTAATTAGGGTGTATGTAATTTGACACTATATATAACACCAATGAAATATCCAAAAACAAATAGGATATTTTGGATAATCAACTGTCACTGTGTGTAACGGAAGGCACTCTGACCAATCACTAGGCTGCAGAAATGCCAACTTGAATTCAATTTACTTCTCTTAGTTTAAAAACAAGGTATAGTTTCGTATCTACACAGTTTTTCTGTTAATCTGTAGATACTGGGAGTCCATAAGCAAAAAAAAAGAATACGAACAACTGGGATCTTCTAGAACTGTCATTAAAAAGTTTAGAAATGTCATTGAAAAGTCGAGAGCTGTTTGGAACATGTGAAAAGCTAGTCTCCATGTATAAAACTAAGACGTAATCTTCTTTTCTCTTCAGTACAGGTTCGACGTAACAATATTATATACAACTAAAAGAGACACACTGTACATTATCACTTCTCACAAACAACAACGGGGGGTTGGTACAAAATATTACTCCTTATTCTGTATATGTTTATAATCTCGCTTCTCTAAAGAATAATAGTTGGGGTTTTCTTGTAATTCAGAGGCATCAGATTACAGATAATGCCAGAGTTGAACTATGTCATAAGTCAAAATATTAATTATGGCCCTTATTTCGAATGTTCCGAGAATACCAAGGTACTAATTTGAAGTGATACGAATAAGTACCACGTATTCAACATAGTAGCTAAATGGTTGTAGACTCAGGTATATATTTTTTCAATTATTTTCTAAACTGTTACAAAAGAAGTGGATGAAACCATAGAACTACATGACATTGAGATAATCAGTGTCATTAAAAAGGGACCCCGTGAATAATTTTCAGTACAGACCGAATACAGAGAAGTAGGTTAGGTTAGGTGTTTGGTGAGTGGGTCTATAAGGTAATCCACGGCGACTCGCAAGAGTCTATTGTGGCTCACACGTATTCTGATATAAGTTTATTTGGTGAATGATATTTCAGGTCAGAGAGCGAGAGAGAGACCAAGTCCAAGTCTTAATATATATAATGATTCAGATGACAGTGGCTTGTTAAAAGACCTGTTTGACAAAGTAGGTCATGCCCGCTATAGTCTAACATTTGCTTGGAGACATTCTTCGAAGGATCTTCCAGGACATCTGGTCTGTCGAGGACAATGTTTCACAAGGTGTAATCAAATTGGATAGTTGTTCCTCTCCGACAAAAGGACATTACGTTACATTTATTTGGGTTCATAGGAAGCTTGTTTCTGATACACCAATTATTGACCAAATTAAGGTTTCTCTGAAGTTTTAAGCAGTCATTTTAACGGAGTTTATTTCACAGTATAGTTTCATATCATCAGCATATATGTCTTTATCAATGTCAGCATCCAGATCTTCGGTAATGCCATTTATAAAAATGTTGAATAGTAAGGGACCCAATATAGAGCCCTGTGGGTCACCTGAAGTTTGAAGAAAAGGTTGAGATGTGTATTCTAAAATTTAAACATATTGAGTGCGATCATTAAGATAAGAACTAAGTATAGCAATTAACATGTCATCTACACCAAATAAATTAAGTTTATGTGAAGGTAGGCCATGGTCAATTTTGCCAAAAGCTTTAGAAAAGTCAGTGTAGATAATATCAACTTGACTTCTCTTCTCCAGCACTTCACAAATGAATTGGGTTACGCAAAATAGATTCGTAACTGTGGACCTACCAGATATGAAACCATGTTGTTTAGGTATGATGATATTATTGACATGAAACGTAAGGTGATTTTTATTGTTCTATGTATGAGTTTGGCTTGCTCCAAACTCTCCACACATGAAACATTGGCGTAAATTGCCGCTTAAAATACGGTTGCATAGAATCCTAGAGAGGTTGATATAGATACAGATACAAATAAGTAGGAAGCCCGTTATAGCTGTGAATTTGAATTCTGGCCCCCCTCTATCACTAAACTTTTGTTGGTGTTGCTTACTGTCATTTGTCATATCATTGATATGTTGCTTTTGCTAGAGCCACACAACTGTTCAATCATTATCAATCTCAGTTAAGGAAACGTATAATGCTCTCAGAGCTTGTGGGCGGATGTTATCTACCTTGTACTGATAAGGCGCAAATACACTGAAGCCGGTATAAAAGTGATATTGTCCTTTTGAATTGTAAAATAAAATGGTTGGTTCTAGCTTTGCAGATATACAAACCCCGTTTAACTTTGAATTGTACTTCAATGTCCTTCGTGGCATATAGTCAGGGAAGTAGTTGTTGCTTTTGAGTAAACGGTGTCTGTTCTTTGATTTTCAGAGACATCTATTGATAACACGCTTCACTAAAATGACAATTCATCTGCAGGAAACTCAATATTTGCAATGATAAACAACTTGACCCTAACCTCAATTTCTATAAAACCAATAATCCATACAGAATTTTGGTCGTGATTTATGGAGACTTTAAATAAAAGCAACTATTTAATATTCTTATAAAATCCAATCGAAATAAAGTTATTATAATTTTAATATACTCACGTCTTACGAATGTGGCAGCCTGTTTATAATAGTCGAACGGTTCTCCGTAGGGGGCGACACTTCCAGTGTCTCGGTCGGGTATAGATCCAAGATATCATCTAGTAAGAGCGTTTAATTTTGACGTTTTATGTGGTCATGAATAAATAGTTTTTCGTATTAACCTGTTTAGTTTTTGTGATACTTGGATTAAGTGTAATCCGTTCGGACAGGTATGGACCATTTCACGGTTATTTCGAATGGGAACTGGTTTTTT